>JAIFZK010000115.1:0-45430 GCA_027481765.1 Tenualosa thibaudeaui | reverse complement strand
GTATCACAGTAGAAAATGTTCTAAGGCCTCATGCTGTTTCTAAAAATGTATGATTTGGAAATCAGCTCAGTGATTTAAGGCACAGTCAGTATCACAGTAGAAAATACCTCATTGTGGTTCACTCGTCCAAAGTTTCAGTGGGGACCTGCAACGAAAAATTGAGGATATTGGGTTCATAGAATGTTGGAACGTGGCTATGCATACATTAAACCACATGTTCTCCTCATGCTGTTTCTAAAAATGTATGATTTAAGGCAGATTGTTGGAAATCAGTCAGTATCACAGTAGAAAATACCTCATTGTGGTTCACTCGTCCAAAGTTTCAGTGGGGACCTGCAACGAAAAATTGAGGATATTGGGTTCATAGAATGTTGGAACGTGGCTATGCATACATTAAACCACATGTTCTCCTCATGCTGTTTCTAAAAATGTATGATTTAAGGCAGATTGTTGGAAATCAGTCAGTATCACAGTATAAAATACCTCAGTGTGGTTCACTCGTCCAAAGTTTCAGTGGGGACCTGCAACGAAAAATTGAGGATATTGGGTTCATAGAATGTTGGAACGTGGCTATGCATACATTAAACCACATGTTCTCCTCATGCTGTTTCTAAAAATGTATGATTTAAGGCAGATTGTTGGAAATCAGTCAGTATCACAGTAGAAAATACCTCAGTGTGGTTCACTCGTCCAAAGTTTCAGTGGGGACCTGCAACGAAAAATTGAGGATATTGGGTTCATAGAATGTTGGAACGTGGCTATGCATACATTAAACCACATGTTCTCCTCATGCTGTTTCTAAAAATGTATGATTTAAGGCAGATTGTTGGAAATCAGTCAGTATCACAGTAGAAAATACCTCAGTGTGGTTCACTCGTCCAAAGTTTCAGTGGGGACCTGCAACGAAAAATTGAGGATATTGGGTTCATAGAATGTTGGAACGTGGCTATGCATACATTAAACCACATGTTCTCCTCATGCTGTTTCTAAAAATGTATGATTTAAGGCAGATTGTTGGAAATCAGTCAGTACCTCACAGTAGAAAATACCTCATTGTGGTTCACTCGTCCAAAGTTTCAGTGGGGACCTGCAACGAAAAATTGAGGATATTGGGTTCATAGAATGTTGGAACGTGGCTATGCATACATTAAACCACATGTTCTCCTCATGCTGTTTCTAAAAATGTATGATTTAAGGCAGATTGTTGGAAATCAGTCAGTATCACAATAGAAAATACCTCAGTGTGGTTCACTCGTCCAAAGTTTCAGTGGGGACCTGCAACGAAAAATTGAGGATATTGGGTTCATAGAATGTTGGAACGTGGCTATGCATACATTAAACCACATGTTCTCCTCATGCTGTTTCTAAAAATGTATGATTTAAGGCAGATTGTTGGAAATCAGTCAGTATCACAGTAGAAAATACCTCATTGTGGTTCACTCGTCCAAAGTTTCAGTGGGGACCTGCAACGAAAAATTGAGGATATTGGGTTCATAGAATGTTGGAACGTGGCTATGCATACATTAAACCACATGTTCTCCTCATGCTGTTTCTAAAAATGTATGATTTAAGGCAGATTGTTGGAAATCAGTCAGTATCACAGTACAAAATACCTCAGTGTGGTTCACTCGTCCAAAGTTTCAGTGGGGACCTGCAACGAAAAATTGAGGATATTGGGTTCATAGAATGTTGGAACGTGGCTATGCATACATTAAACCACATGTTCTCCTCATGCTGTTTCTAAAAATGTATGATTTAAGGCAGATTGTTGGAAATCAGTCAGTATCACAGTAGAAAATACCTCATTGTGGTTCACTCGTCCAAAGTTTCAGTGGGGACCTGCAACGAAAAATTGAGGATATTGGGTTCATAGAATGTTGGAACGTGGCTATGCATACATTAAACCACATGTTCTCCTCATGCTGTTTCTAAAAATGTATGATTTAAGGCAGATTGTTGGAAATCAGTCAGTATCACAGTAGAAAATACCTCAGTGTGGTTCACTCGTCCAAAGTTTCAGTGGGGACCTGCAACGAAAAATTGAGGATATTGGGTTCATAGAATGTTGGAACGTGGCTATGCATACATTAAACCACATGTTCTCCTCATGCTGTTTCTAAAAATGTATGATTTAAGGCAGATTGTTGGAAATCAGTCAGTATCACAGTAGAAAATACCTCATTGTGGTTCACTCGTCCAAAGTTTCAGTGGGGACCTGCAACGAAAAATTGAGGATATTGGGTTCATAGAATGTTGGAACGTGGCTATGCATACATTAAACCACATGTTCTCCTCATGCTGTTTCTAAAAATGTATGATTTAAGGCAGATTGTTGGAAATCAGTCAGTATCACAGTAGAAAATACCTCATTGTGGTTCACTCGTCCAAAGTTTCAGTGGGGACCTGCAACGAAAAATTGAGGATATTGGGTTCATAGAATGTTGGAACGTGGCTATGCATACATTAAACCACATGTTCTCCTCATGCTGTTTCTAAAAATGTATGATTTAAGGCAGATTGTTGGAAATCAGCTCAGTATCACAGTAGAAAATACCTCATTGTGGTTCACTCGTCCAAAGTTTCAGTGGGGACCTGCAACGAAAAATTGAGGATATTGGGTTCATAGAATGTTGGAACGTGGCTATGCATACATTAAACCACATGTTCTCCTCATGCTGTTTCTAAAAATGTATGATTTAAGGCAGATTGTTGGAAATCAGTCAGTATCACAGTAGAAAATACCTCATTGTGGTTCACTCGTCCAAAGTTTCAGTGGGGACCTGCAACGAAAAATTGAGGATATTGGGTTCATAGAATGTTGGAACGTGGCTATGCATACATTAAACCACATGTTCTCCTCATGCTGTTTCTAAAAATGTATGATTTAAGGCAGATTGTTGGAAATAACTCAGTATCACAGTAGAAAATACCTCATTGTGGTTCACTCGTCCAAAGTTTCAGTGGGGACCTGCAACGAAAAATTGAGGATATTGGGTTCATAGAATGTTGGAACGTGGCTATGCATACATTAAACCACATGTTCTCCTCATGCTGTTTCTAAAAATGTATGATTTAAGGCAGATTGTTGGAAATCAGTCAGTATCACAGTAGAAAATACCTCATTGTGGTTCACTCGTCCAAAGTTTCAGTGGGGACCTGCAACGAAAAATTGAGGATATTGGGTTCATAGAATGTTGGAACGTGGCTATGCATACATTAAACCACATGTTCTCCTCATGCTGTTTCTAAAAATGTATGATTTAAGGCAGATTGTTGGAAATAACTCAGTATCACAGTAGAAAATACCTCATTGTGGTTCACTCGTCCAAAGTTTCAGTGGGGACCTGCAACGAAAAATTGAGGATATTGGGTTCATAGAATGTTGGAACGTGGCTATGCATACATTAAACCACATGTTCTCCTCATGCTGTTTCTAAAAATGTATGATTTAAGGCAGATTGTTGGAAATCAGTCAGTATCACAGTAGAAAATACCTCAGTGTGGTTCACTCGTCCAAAGTTTCAGTGGGGACCTGCAACGAAAAATTGAGGATATTGGGTTCATAGAATGTTGGAACGTGGCTATGCATACATTAAACCACATGTTCTCCTCATGCTGTTTCTAAAAATGTATGATTTAAGGCAGATTGTTGGAAATCAGTCAGTATCACAGTAGAAAATACCTCATTGTGGTTCACTCGTCCAAAGTTTCAGTGGGGACCTGCAACGAAAAATTGAGGATATTGGGTTCATAGAATGTTGGAACGTGGCTATGCATACATTAAACCACATGTTCTCCTCATGCTGTTTCTAAAAATGTATGATTTAAGGCAGATTGTTGGAAATCAGTCAGTATCACAGTAGAAAATACCTCAGTGTGGTTCACTCGTCCAAAGTTTCAGTGGGGACCTGCAACGAAAAATTGAGGATATTGGGTTCATAGAATGTTGGAACGTGGCTATGCATACATTAAACCACATGTTCTCCTCATGCTGTTTCTAAAAATGTATGATTTAAGGCAGATTGTTGGAAATCGCTCAGTATCACAGTAGAAAATACCTCATTGTGGTTCACTCGTCCAAAGTTTCAGTGGGGACCTGCAACGAAAAATTGAGGATATTGGGTTCATAGAATGTTGGAACGTGGCTATGCATACATTAAACCACATGTTCTCCTCATGCTGTTTCTAAAAATGTATGATTTAAGGCAGATTGTTGGAAATCAGTCAGTATTACAGTACAAAATACCTCAGTGTGGTTCACTCGTCCAAAGTTTCAGTGGGGACCTGCAACGAAAAATTGAGGATATTGGGTTCATAGAATGTTGGAACGTGGCTATGCATACATTAAACCACATGTTCTCCTCATGCTGTTTCTAAAAATGTATGATTTAAGGCAGATTGTTGGAAATCAGTCAGTATCACAGTAGAAAATACCTCATTGTGGTTCACTCGTCCAAAGTTTCAGTGGGGACCTGCAACGAAAAATTGAGGATATTGGGTTCATAGAATGTTGGAACGTGGCTATGCATACATTAAACCACATGTTCTCCTCATGCTGTTTCTAAAAATGTATGATTTAAGGCAGATTGTTGGAAATCAGTCAGTATAACAGTAGAAAATACCTCAGTGTGGTTCACTGGTGAACAGTTTTGGTGGGGACCTGCAACGAAAAATTGAGGATATTGGGTTCATAGAATGTTGGAACGTGGCTATGCATACATTAAACCACATGTTCTCCTCATGCTGTTTCTAAAAATGTATGATTTAAGGCAGATTGTTGGAAATCGCTCAGTATCACAGTAGAAAATACCTCATTGTGGTTCACTCGTCCAAAGTTTCAGTGGGGACCTGCAACGAAAAATTGAGGATATTGGGTTCATAGAATGTTGGAACGTGGCTATGCATACATTAAACCACATGTTCTCCTCATGCTGTTTCTAAAAATGTATGATTTAAGGCAGATTGTTGGAAATCACTCAGTATCACAGTAGAAAATACCTCATTGTGGTTCACTCGTCCAAAGTTTCAGTGGGGACCTGCAACGAAAAATTGAGGATATTGGGTTCATAGAATGTTGGAACGTGGCTATGCATACATTAAACCACATGTTCTCCTCATGCTGTTTCTAAAAATGTATGATTTAAGGCAGATTGTTGGAAATCAGTCAGTATCACAGTAGAAAATACCTCAGTGTGGTTCACTTGTGAACATTTTCTGTGGGTACCTGCAACGAAAAATTGAGGATATTGGGTTCATAGAATGTTGGAACGTGGCTATGCATACATTAAACCACATGTTCTCCTCATGCTGTTTCTAAAAATGTATGATTTAAGGCAGATTGTTGGAAATCAGTCAGTCTCACAGTATAAAATACCTCAGTGTGGTTCACTCGTCCAAAGTTTCAGTGGGGACCTGCAACGAAAAATTGAGGATATTGGGTTCATAGAATGTTGGAACGTGGCTATGCATACATTAAACCACATGTTCTCCTCATGCTGTTTCTAAAAATGTATGATTTAAGGCAGATTGTTGGAAATCAGTCAGTATTACAGTAGAAAATACCTCAGTGTGGTTCACTCGTCCAAAGTTTCAGTGGGGACCTGCAACGAAAAATTGAGGATATTGGGTTCATAGAATGTTGGAACGTGGCTATGCATACATTAAACCACATGTTCTCCTCATGCTGTTTCTAAAAATGTATGATTTAAGGCAGATTGTTGGAAATCAGTCAGTATCACAGTAGAAAATACCTCAGTGTGGTTCACTCGTCCAAAGTTTCAGTGGGGACCTGCAACGAAAAATTGAGGATATTGGGTTCATAGAATGTTTGGAACGTGGCTATGCATACATTAAACCACATGTTCTCCTCATGCTGTTTCTAAAAATGTATGATTTAAGGCAGATTGTTGGAAATCAGTCAGTATCACAGTAGAAAATACCTCATTGTGGTTCACTCGTCCAAAGTTTCAGTGGGGACCTGCAACGAAAAATTGAGGATATTGGGTTCATAGAATGTTGGAACGTGGCTATGCATACATTAAACCACATGTTCTCCTCATGCTGTTTCTAAAAATGTATGATTTAAGGCAGATTGTTGGAAATAACTCAGTATCACAGTACAAAATACCTCATTGTGGTTCACTCTCCCACATATTCAGTGGGGACCTGCAACGAAAAAATGAGGATATTGGGTTCATAGAATGTTGGAACGTGGCTATGCATACATTAAACCACATGTTCTCCTCATGCTGTTTCTAAAAATGTATGATTTAAGGCAGATTGTTGGAAATCAGTCAGTATCACAGTAGAAAATACCTCAGTGTGGTTCACTCGTCCAAAGTTTCAGTGGGGACCTGCAACGAAAAATTGAGGATATTGGGTTCATAGAATGTTGGAACGTGGCTATGCATACATTAAACCACATGTTCTCCTCATGCTGTTTCTAAAAATGTATGATTTAAGGCAGATTGTTGGAAATCAGTCAGTATCACAGTAGAAAATACCTCAGTGTGGTTCACTCGTCCCAAAGTTTCAGTGGGGACCTGCAACGAAAAATTGAGGATATTGGGTTTCATAGAATGTTGGAACGTGGCTATGCATACATTAAACCACATGTTCTCCTCATGCTGTTTCTAAAAATGTATGATTTAAGGCAGATTGTTGGAAATCAGTCAGTATCACATTAGAAAATAACTAAGTGTGGTTCACTTGTCCAAAGTTTCAGTGGGGACCTGCAACGAAAAATTGAGGATATTGGGTTCATAGAATGTTGGAACGTGGCTATGCATACATTAAACCACATGTTCTCCTCATGCTGTTTCTAAAAATGTATGATTTAAGGCAGATTGTTGGAAATCAGTCAGTATCACAGTAGAAAATACCTCATTGTGGTTCACTCGTCCAAAGTTTCAGTGGGGACCTGCAACGAAAAAATTGAGGATATTGGGTTCATAGAATGTTGGAACGTGGCTATGCATACATTAAACCACATGTTCTCCTCATGCTGTTTCTAAAAATGTATGATTTAAGGCAGATTGTTGGAAATCAGTCAGTATCACAGGAGAAAATACCTCATTGTGGTTCACTCGTCCAAAGTTTCAGTGGGGACCTGCAACGAAAAATTGAGGATATTGGGTTCATAGAATGTTGGAACGTGGCTATGCATACATTAAACCACATGTTCTCCTCATGCTGTTTCTAAAAATGTATGATTTAAGGCAGATTGTTGGAAATCAGTCAGTATCACAGTAGAAAATACCTCATTGTGGTTCACTCGTCCAAAGTTTCAGTGGGGACCTGCAACGAAAAATTGAGGATATTGGGTTCATAGAATGTTGGAACGTGGCTATGCATACATTAAACCACATGTTCTCCTCATGCTGTTTCTAAAAATGTATGATTTAAGGCAGATTGTTGGAAATCAGTCAGTATCACAGTAGAAAATACCTCATTGTGGTTCACTCGTCCCAAAGTTTCAGTGGGGACCTGCAACGAAAAATTGAGGATATTGGGTTCATAGAATGTTTGGAACGTGGCTATGCATACATTAAACCACATATTCTCCTCATGCTGCTTCTAAAAATGTATGATTTAAGGCAGATTGTTGGAAATCACTCAGTATCACAGTAGAAAATACCTCATTGTGGTTCACTCGTCCAAAGTTTCAGTGGGGACCTGCAACGAAAAATTGAGGATATTGGGTTCATAGAATGTTGGAACGTGGCTATGCATACATTAAACCACATGTTCTCCTCATGCTGTTTCTAAAAATGTATGATTTAAGGCAGATTGTTGGAAATCAGTCAGTATCACAGTACAAAATACCTCAGTGTTGTACACTCGTCCAAAGTTTCAGTGGGGACCTGCAACGAAAAATTGAGGATATTGGGTTCATAGAATGTTGGAACGTGGCTATGCATACATTAAACCACATGTTCTCCTCATGCTGTTTCTAAAAATGTATGATTTAAGGCAGATTGTTGGAAATCAGTCAGTATCACAGTAGAAAATACCTCATTGTGGTTCACTCGTCCAAAGTTTCAGTGGGGACCTGCAACGAAAAATTGAGGATATTGGGTTCATAGAATGTTGGAACGTGGCTATGCATACATTAAACCACATGTTCTCCTCATGCTGTTTCTAAAAATGTATGATTTAAGGCAGATTGTTGGAAATCACTCAGTATCACAGTAGAAAATACCTCATTGTGGTTCACTCGTCCAAAGTTTCAGTGGGGACCTGCAACGAAAAATTGAGGATATTGGGTTCATAGAATGTTGGAACGTGGCTATGCATACATTAAACCACATGTTCTCCTCATGCTGTTTCTAAAAATGTATGATTTAAGGCAGATTGTTGGAAATCAGTCAGTATCACAGTAGAAAATACCTCAGTGTGGTTCACTCGTCCAAAGTTTCAGTGGGGACCTGCAACGAAAAATTGAGGATATTGGGTTCATAGAATGTTGGAACGTGGCTATGCATACATTAAACCACATGTTCTCCTCATGCTGTTTCTAAAAATGTATGATTTAAGGCAGATTGTTGGAAATCAGTCAGTATCACAGTACAAAATACCTCAGTGTGGTTCACTCGTCCAAAGTTTCAGTGGGGACCTGCAACGAAAAATTGAGGATATTGGGTTCATAGAATGTTGGAACGTGGCTATGCATACATTAAACCACATGTTCTCCTCATGCTGTTTCTAAAAATGTATGATTTAAGGCAGATTGTTGGAAATCAGTCAGTATCACAGTAGAAAATACCTCATTGTGGTTCACTCGTCCAAAGTTTCAGTGGGGACCTGCAACGAAAAATTGAGGATATTGGGTTCATAGAATGTTGGAACGTGGCTATGCATACATTAAACCACATGTTCTCCTCATGCTGTTTCTAAAAATGTATGATTTAAGGCAGATTGTTGGAAATAACTCAGTATCACAGTAGAAAATACCTCATTGTGGTTCACTCGTCCAAAGTTTCAGTGGGGACCTGCAACGAAAAATTGAGGATATTGGGTTCATAGAATGTTGGAACGTGGCTATGCATACATTAAACCACATGTTCTCCTCATGCTGTTTCTAAAAATGTATGATTTAAGGCAGATTGTTGGAAATCAGTCAGTATCACAGTAGAAAATACCTCAGTGTGGTTCACTCGTCCAAAGTTTCAGTGGGGACCTGCAACGAAAAATTGAGGATATTGGGTTCATAGAATGTTGGAACGTGGCTATGCATACATTAAACCACATGTTCTCCTCATGCTGTTTCTAAAAATGTATGATTTAAGGCAGATTGTTGGAAATCAGTCAGTATCACAGTAGAAAATACCTCATTGTGGTTCACTCGTCCAAAGTTTCAGTGGGGACCTGCAACGAAAAATTGAGGATATTGGGTTCATAGAATGTTGGAACATGGCTATGCATACATTAAACCACATGTTCTCCTCATGCTGTTTCTAAAAATGTATGATTTAAGGCAGATTGTTGGAAATCAGTCACTATCACAGTACAAAATACCTCAGTGTGGTTCACTCGTCCAAAGTTTCAGTGGGGACCTGCAACGAAAAATTGAGGATATTGGGTTCATAGAATGTTGGAACGTGGCTATGCATACATTAAACCACATGTTCTCCTCATGCTGTTTCTAAAAATGTATGATTTAAGGCAGATTGTTGGAAATCGCTCAGTATCACAGTAGAAAATACCTCATTGTGGTTCACTCGTCCAAAGTTTCAGTGGGGACCTGCAACGAAAAATTGAGGATATTGGGTTCATAGAATGTTGGAACGTGGCTATGCATACATTAAACCACATGTTCTCCTCATGCTGTTTCTAAAAATGTATGATTTAAGGCAGATTGTTGGAAATCAGTCAGTATCACAGTAGAAAATACCTCATTGTGGTTCACTCGTCCAAAGTTTCAGTGGGGACCTGCAACGAAAAATTGAGGATATTGGGTTCATAGAATGTTGGAACGTGGCTATGCATACATTAAACCACATGTTCTCCTCATGCTGTTTCTAAAAATGTATGATTTAAGGCAGATTGTTGGAAATCAGTCAGTATCACAGTAGAAAATACCTCATTGTGGTTCACTCGTCCAAAGTTTCAGTGGGGACCTGCAACGAAAAATTGAGGATATTGGGTTCATAGAATGTTGGAACGTGGCTATGCATACATTAAACCACATGTTCTCCTCATGCTGTTTCTAAAAATGTATGATTTAAGGCAGATTGTTGGAAATAACTCAGTATCACAGTAGAAAATACCTCATTGTGGTTCACTCGTCCAAAGTTTCAGTGGGGACCTGCAACGAAAAATTGAGGATATTGGGTTCATAGAATGTTGGAACGTGGCTATGCATACATTAAACCACATGTTCTCCTCATGCTGTTTCTAAAAATGTATGATTTAAGGCAGATTGTTGGAAATCAGTCAGTATCACAGTAGAAAATACCTCAGTGTGGTTCACTCGTCCAAAGTTTCAGTGGGGACCTGCAACGAAAAATTGAGGATATTGGGTTCATAGAATGTTGGAACGTGGCTATGCATACATTAAACCACATGTTCTCCTCATGCTGTTTCTAAAAATGTATGATTTAAGGCAGATTGTTGGAAATCAGTCAGTATCACAGTAGAAAATACCTCATTGTGGTTCACTCGTCCAAAGTTTCAGTGGGGACCTGCAACGAAAAATTGAGGATATTGGGTTCATAGAATGTTGGAACGTGGCTATGCATACATTAAACCACATGTTCTCCTCATGCTGTTTCTAAAAATGTATGATTTAAGGCAGATTGTTGGAAATCAGTCAGTATCACAGTAGAAAATACCTCATTGTGGTTCACTCGTCCAAAGTTTCAGTGGGGACCTGCAACGAAAAATTGAGGATATTGGGTTCATAGAATGTTGGAACGTGGCTATGCATACATTAAACCACATGTTCTCCTCATGCTGTTTCTAAAAATGTATGATTTAAGGCAGATTGTTGGAAATCAGCTCAGTATCACAGTAGAAAATACCTCATTGTGGTTCACTCGTCCAAAGTTTCAGTGGGGACCTGCAACGAAAAATTGAGGATATTGGGTTCATAGAATGTTGGAACGTGGCTATGCATACATTAAACCACATGTTCTCCTCATGCTGTTTCTAAAAATGTATGATTTAAGGCAGATTGTTGGAAATCAGCTCAGTATCACAGTAGAAAATACCTCATTGTGGTTCACTCGTCCAAAGTTTCAGTGGGGACCTGCAACGAAAAATTGAGGATATTGGGTTCATAGAATGTTGGAACGTGGCTATGCATACATTAAACCACATGTTCTCCTCATGCTGTTTCTAAAAATGTATGATTTAAGGCAGATTGTTGGAAATCAGTCAGTATCACAGTAGAAAATACCTCATTGTGGTTCACTCGTCCAAAGTTTCAGTGGGGACCTGCAACGAAAAATTGAGGATATTGGGTTCATAGAATGTTGGAACGTGGCTATGCATACATTAAACCACATGTTCTCCTCATGCTGTTTCTAAAAATGTATGATTTAAGGCAGATTGTTGGAAATCAGTCAGTATCACAGTAGAAAATACCTCATTGTGGTTCACTCGTCCAAAGTTTCAGTGGGGACCTGCAACGAAAAATTGAGGATATTGGGTTCATAGAATGTTGGAACGTGGCTATGCATACATTAAACCACATGTTCTCCTCATGCTGTTTCTAAAAATGTATGATTTAAGGCAGATTGTTGGAAATCAGTCAGTATCACAGTAGAAAATACCTCATTGTGGTTCACTCGTCCAAAGTTTCAGTGGGGACCTGCAACGAAAAATTGAGGATATTGGGTTCATAGAATGTTGGAACGTGGCTATGCATACATTAAACCACATGTTCTCCTCATGCTGTTTCTAAAAATGTATGATTTAAGGCAGATTGTTGGAAATAACTCAGTATCACAGTAGAAAATACCTCATTGTGGTTCACTCGTCCAAAGTTTCAGTGGGGACCTGCAACGAAAAATTGAGGATATTGGGTTCATAGAATGTTGGAACGTGGCTATGCATACATTAAACCACATGTTCTCCTCATGCTGTTTCTAAAAATGTATGATTTAAGGCAGATTGTTGGAAATCAGCTCAGTATCACAGTAGAAAATACCTCATTGTGGTTCACTCGTCCAAAGTTTCAGTGGGGACCTGCAACGAAAAATTGAGGATATTGGGTTCATAGAATGTTGGAACGTGGCTATGCATACATTAAACCACATGTTCTCCTCATGCTGTTTCTAAAAATGTATGATTTAAGGCAGATTGTTGGAAATCAGTCAGTATCACAGTAGAAAATACCTCATTGTGGTTCACTCGTCCAAAGTTTCAGTGGGGACCTGCAACGAAAAATTGAGGATATTGGGTTCATAGAATGTTGGAACGTGGCTATGCATACATTAAACCACATGTTCTCCTCATGCTGTTTCTAAAAATGTATGATTTAAGGCAGATTGTTGGAAATCAGTCAGTATCACAGTAGAAAATACCTCAGTGTGGTTCACTCGTCCAAAGTTTCAGTGGGGACCTGCAACGAAAAATTGAGGATATTGGGTTCATAGAATGTTGGAACGTGGCTATGCATACATTAAACCACATGTTCTCCTCATGCTGTTTCTAAAAATGTATGATTTAAGGCAGATTGTTGGAAATCAGTCAGTATCACAGTAGAAAATACCTCAGTGTGGTTCACTCGTCCAAAGTTTCAGTGGGGACCTGCAACGAAAAATTGAGGATATTGGGTTCATAGAATGTTGGAACGTGGCTATGCATACATTAAACCACATGTTCTCCTCATGCTGTTTCTAAAAATGTATGATTTAAGGCAGATTGTTGGAAATCAGTCAGTATCACAGTAGAAAATACCTCAGTGTGGTTCACTCGTCCAAAGTTTCAGTGGGGACCTGCAACGAAAAATTGAGGATATTGGGTTCATAGAATGTTGGAACGTGGCTATGCATACATTAAACCACATGTTCTCCTCATGCTGTTTCTAAAAATGTATGATTTAAGGCAGATTGTTGGAAATCAGTCAGTATCACAGTAGAAAATACCTCATTGTGGTTCACTCGTCCAAAGTTTCAGTGGGGACCTGCAACGAAAAATTGAGGATATTGGGTTCATAGAATGTTGGAACGTGGCTATGCATACATTAAACCACATGTTCTCCTCATGCTGTTTCTAAAAATGTATGATTTAAGGCAGATTGTTGGAAATCAGTCAGTATCACAGATGAAAATACCTCATTGTGGTTCACTCGTCCAAAGTTTCAGTGGGGACCTGCAACGAAAAATTGAGGATATTGGGTTCATAGAATGTTGGAACGTGGCTATGCATACATTAAACCACATGTTCTCCTCATGCTGTTTCTAAAAATGTATGATTTAAGGCAGATTGTTGGAAATCAGTCAGTATCACAGTAGAAAATACCTCATTGTGGTTCACTCGTCCAAAGTTTCAGTGGGGACCTGCAACGAAAAATTGAGGATATTGGGTTCATAGAATGTTGGAACGTGGCTATGCATACATTAAACCACATGTTCTCCTCATGCTGTTTCTAAAAATGTATGATTTAAGGCAGATTGTTGGAAATCAGCTCAGTATCACAGTAGAAAATACCTCATTGTGGTTCACTCGTCCAAAGTTTCAGTGGGGACCTGCAACGAAAAATTGAGGATATTGGGTTCATAGAATGTTGGAACGTGGCTATGCATACATTAAACCACATGTTCTCCTCATGCTGTTTCTAAAAATGTATGATTTAAGGCAGATTGTTGGAAATCAGTCAGTATCACAGTAGAAAATACCTCATTGTGGTTCACTCGTCCAAAGTTTCAGTGGGGACCTGCAACGAAAAATTGAGGATATTGGGTTCATAGAATGTTGGAACGTGGCTATGCATACATTAAACCACATGTTCTCCTCATGCTGTTTCTAAAAATGTATGATTTAAGGCAGATTGTTGGAAATCACTCAGTATCACAGTAGAAAATACCTCAGTGTGGTTCACTCGTCCAAAGTTTCAGTGGGGACCTGCAACGAAAAATTGAGGATATTGGGTTCATAGAATGTTGGAACGTGGCTATGCATACATTAAACCACATGTTCTCCTCATGCTGTTTCTAAAAATGTATGATTTAAGGCAGATTGTTGGAAATCAGTCAGTATCACAGTAGAAAATACCTCAGTGTGGTTCACTCGTCCAAAGTTTCAGTGGGGACCTGCAACGAAAAATTGAGGATATTGGGTTCATAGAATGTTGGAACGTGGCTATGCATACATTAAACCACATGTTCTCCTCATGCTGTTTCTAAAAATGTATGATTTAAGGCAGATTGTTGGAAATCAGTCAGTATCACAGTAGAAAATACCTCATTGTGGTTCACTCGTCCAAAGTTTCAGTGGGGACCTGCAACGAAAAATTGAGGATATTGGGTTCATAGAATGTTGGAACATGGCTATGCATACATTAAACCACATGTTCTCCTCATGCTGTTTCTAAAAATGTATGATTTAAGGCAGATTGTTGGAAATCAGTCAGTATCACAGTAGAAAATACCTCAGTGTGGTTCACTCGTCCAAAGTTTCAGTGGGGACCTGCAACGAAAAATTGAGGATATTGGGTTCATAGAATGTTGGAACGTGGCTATGCATACATTAAACCACATGTTCTCCTCATGCTGTTTCTAAAAATGTATGATTTAAGGCAGATTGTTGGAAATCAGTCAGTATCACAGTAGAAAATACCTCAGTGTGGTTCACTCGTCCAAAGTTTCAGTGGGGACCTGCAACGAAAAATTGAGGATATTGGGTTCATAGAATGTTGGAACGTGGCTATGCATACATTAAACCACATGTTCTCCTCATGCTGTTTCTAAAAATGTATGATTTAAGGCAGATTGTTGGAAATCAGTCAGTATCACAGTAGAAAATACCTCAGTGTGGTTCACTCGTCCAAAGTTTCAGTGGGGACCTGCAACGAAAAATTGAGGATATTGGGTTCATAGAATGTTGGAACGTGGCTATGCATACATTAAACCACATGTTCTCCTCATGCTGTTTCTAAAAATGTATGATTTAAGGCAGATTGTTGGAAATAAGTCAGTATCACAGTAGAAAATACCTCAGTGTGGTTCACTCGTCCAAAGTTTCAGTGGGGACCTGCAACGAAAAATTGAGGATATTGGGTTCATAGAATGTTGGAACGTGGCTATGCATACATTAAACCACATGTTCTCCTCATGCTGTTTCTAAAAATGTATGATTTAAGGCAGATTGTTGGAAATCAGTCAGTATCACAGTAGAAAATACCTCATTGTGGTTCACTCGTCCAAAGTTTCAGTGGGGACCTGCAACGAAAAATTGAGGATATTGGGTTCATAGAATGTTGGAACGTGGCTATGCATACATTAAACCACATGTTCTCCTCATGCTGTTTCTAAAAATGTATGATTTAAGGCAGATTGTTGGAAATCAGCTCAGTATCACAGTAGAAAATACCTCATTGTGGTTCACTCGTCCAAAGTTTCAGTGGGGACCTGCAACGAAAAATTGAGGATATTGGGTTCATAGAATGTTGGAACGTGGCTATGCATACATTAAACCACATGTTCTCCTCATGCTGTTTCTAAAAATGTATGATTTAAGGCAGATTGTTGGAAATCAGTCAGTATCACAGTAGAAAATACCTCAGTGTGGTTCACTCGTCCAAAGTTTCAGTGGGGACCTGCAACGAAAAATTGAGGATATTGGGTTCATAGAATGTTGGAACGTGGCTATGCATACATTAAACCACATGTTCTCCTCATGCTGTTTCTAAAAATGTATGATTTAAGGCAGATTGTTGGAAATCAGTCACTATCACAGTAGAAAATACCTCAGTGTGGTTCACTCGTCCAAAGTTTCAGTGGGGACCTGCAACGAAAAATTGAGGATATTGGGTTCATAGAATGTTGGAACGTGGCTATGCATACATTAAACCACATGTTCTCCTCATGCTGTTTCTAAAAATGTATGATTTAAGGCAGATTGTTGGAAATCAGTCAGTATCACAGTAGAAAATACCTCAGTGTGGTTCACTCGTCCAAAGTTTCAGTGGGGACCTGCAACGAAAAATTGAGGATATTGGGTTCATAGAATGTTGGAACGTGGCTATGCATACATTAAACCACATGTTCTCCTCATGCTGTTTCTAAAAATGTATGATTTAAGGCAGATTGTTGGAAATCGCTCAGTATCACAGTAGAAAATACCTCATTGTGGTTCACTCGTCCAAAGTTTCAGTGGGGACCTGCAACGAAAAATTGAGGATATTGGGTTCATAGAATGTTGGAACGTGGCTATGCATACATTAAACCACATGTTCTCCTCATGCTGTTTCTAAAAATGTATGATTTAAGGCAGATTGTTGGAAATCACTCAGTATCACAGTAGAAAAAACCTCATTGTGGTTCACTCGTCCAAAGTTTCAGTGGGGACCTGCAACGAAAAATTGAGGATATTGGGTTCATAGAATGTTCGAACGTGGCGATGCATACATTAAACCACATGTTCTCCTCATGCTGTTTCTAAAAATGTATGATTTAAGGCAGATTGTTGGAAATCAGTCAGTATCACAGTAGAAAATACCTCATTGTGGTTCACTCGTCCAAAGTTTCAGTGGGGACCTGCAACGAAAAATTGAGGATATTGGGTTCATAGAATGTTGAACGTGGCTATGCATACATTAAACCACATGTTCTCCTCATGCTGTTTCTAAAAATGTATGATTTAAGGCAGATTGTTGGAAATCAGTCAGTATCACAGTAGAAAATACCTCATTGTGGTTCACTCGTCCAAAGTTTCAGTGGGGACCTGCAACGAAAAATTGAGGATATTGGGTTCATAGAATGTTGGAACGTGGCTATGCATACATTAAACCACATGTTCTCCTCATGCTGTTTCTAAAAATGTATGATTTAAGGCAGATTGTTGGAAATCAGTCAGTATCACAGTAGAAAATACCTCATTGTGGTTCACTTGTCCAAAGTTTCAGTGGGGACCTGCAACGAAAAATTGAGGATATTGGGTTCATAGAATGTTGGAACGTGGCTATGCATACATTAAACCACATGTTCTCCTCATGCTGTTTCTAAAAATGTATGATTTAAGGCAGATTGTTGGAAATCAGTCAGTATTACAGTAGAAAATACCTCAGTGTGGTTCACTCGTCCAAAGTTTCAGTGGGGACCTGCAACGAAAAATTGAGGATATTGGGTTCATAGAATGTTGGAACATGGCTATCCATACATTAAACCACATGTTCTCCTCATGCTGTTTCTAAAAATGTATGATTTAAGGCAGATTGTTGGAAATCGCTCAGTATCACAGTAGAAAATACCTCATTGTGGTTCACTCGTCCAAAGTTTCAGTGGGGACCTGCAACGAAAAATTGAGGATATTGGGTTCATAGAATGTTGGAACGTGGCTATGCATACATTATTACACATGTTCTCCTCATGCTGTTTCTAAAAATGTATGATTTAAGGCAGATTGTTGGAAATCAGTCAGTATTACAGTACAAAATACCTCAGTGTGGTTCACTCGTCCAAAGTTTCAGTGGGGACCTGCAACGAAAAATTGAGGATATTGGGTTCATAGAATGTTGGAACGTGGCTATGCATACATTAAACCACATGTTCTCCTCATGCTGTTTCTAAAAATGTATGATTTAAGGCAGATTGTTGGAAATCAGTCAGTATTACAGTAGAAATACCTCAGTGTGGTTCACTCGTCCCAAAGTTTCAGTGGGGACCTGCAACGAAAAATTGAGGATATTGGGTTCATAGAATGTTGAACGTGGCTATGCATACATTAAAAAACATGTTCTCCTCATGCTGTTTCTAAAAATGTATGATTTAAGGCAGATTGTTGGAAATCAGTCAGTATCACAGTAGAAAATACCTCATTGTGGTTCACTCGTCCAAAGTTTCAGTGGGGACCTGCAACGAAAAATTGAGGATATTGGGTTCATAGAATGTTGGAACGTGGCTATGCATACATTAAACCACATGTTCTCCTCATGCTGTTTCTAAAAATGTATGATTTAAGGCAGATTGTTGGAAATCAGTCAGTATCACAGTAGAAAATACCTCATTGTGGTTCACTCGTCCAAAGTTTCAGTGGGGACCTGCAACGAAAAAATGAGGATATTGGGTTACTAGAATGTTGTAACGTGGCTATGCATACATTAAAACACATGTTCTCCTCATGCTGTTTCTAAAAATGTATGATTTAAGGCAGATTGTTGGAAATCAGTCAGTATCACAATAGAAAATACCTCAGTGTGGTTCACTCGTCCAAAGTTTCAGTGGGGACCTGCAACGAAAAATTGAGGATATTGGGTTCATAGAATGTTGGAACGTGGCTATGCATACATTAAACCACATGTTCTCCTCATGCTGTTTCTAAAAATGTATGATTTAAGGCAGATTGTTGGAAATCAGTCAGTATCACACTAGAAAATACCTCAGAGGGGTTCACTCGTCCAAAGTTGCAGTGGGGACCTGCAACGAAAAATTGAGGATATTGGGTTCATAGAATGTTGAACGTGGCTATGCATACATTAAACCACATGTTCTCCTCATGCTGTTTCTAAAAATGTATGATTTAAGGCAGATTGTTGGAAATCACTCAGTATCACAATAGAAAATACCTCATTGTGGTTCACTCGTCCAAAGTTTCAGTGGGGACCTGCAACGAAAATTGAGGATATTGGGTTCATAGAATGTTGGAACGTGGCTATGCATACATTAAACCACATGTTCTCCTCATGCTGTTTCTAAAAATGTATGATTTAAGGCAGATTGTTGGAAATCAGTCAGTATCACAGTAGAAAATACCTCAGTGTGGTTCACTCGTCCAAATTTTCAGTGGGGACCTGCAACGAAAAATTGAGGATATTGGGTTCATAGAATGTTCGAAAGAGGAAAAGCATACATTAAACAACAAGAAATCCACATGCTGTTTCTAAAAATGTATGATTTAAGGCAGATTGTTGGAAATCAGTCAGTATCACAGTAGAAAATACCTCAGTGTGGTTCACTCGCCCAAAGTTTCAGTGGGGACCTGCAACTAAAAATTGAGGATATTGGGTTCATAGAATGTTGAACGTGGCTATGCATACATTAAACCACATGTTCTCCTCATGCTGTTTCTAAAAATGTATGATTTAAGGCAGATTGTTGGAAATCAGTCAGTATCACAGTAGAAAATACCTCATTGTGGTTCACTCGTCCAAAGTTTCAGTGGGGACCTGCAACGAAAAATTGAGGATATTGGGTTCATAGAAATGTTGAACGTGGCTATGCATACATTAAACCACATGTTCTCCTCATGCTGTTTCTAAAAATGTATGATTTAAGGCAGATTGTTGGAAATCACTCAGTATCACAGTGGAAAATACCTCAGTGTGGTTCACTCGTCCAAAGTTTCAGTGGGGACCTGCAACGAAAAATTGAGGATATTGGGTTCATAGAATGTTGGAACGTGGCTATGCATACATTAAAAAACATGTTCTCCTCATGCTGTTTCTAAAAATGTATGATTTAAGGCAGATTGTTGGAAATCAGTCAGTATTACAGTACAAAATACCTCAGTGTGGTTCACTCGTCCAAAGTTTCAGTGGGGACCTGCAACGAAAAATTGAGGATATTGGGTTCATAGAATGTTGGAACGTGGCTATGCATACATTAAACCACATGTTCTCCTCATGCTGTTTCTAAAAATGTATGATTTAAGGCAGATTGTGGGATATCAATCTGTGTGAAAGTAGAAAATACGTCATTGTGGTTCACTCGTCCAAAGTTTCAGTGGGGACCTGCAACGAAAAATTGAGGATATTGGGTTCATAGAATGTTGGAACGTGGCTATGCATACATTAAACCACATGTTCTCCTCATGCTGTTTCTAAAGAAGTATGATTTAAGGCAGATTGTTGGAAATAGAACAGTATAACAGTAGAAAATACCTCAGTGTGGTTCACTCGTCCAAAGTTTCTGTGGGACCTGCAAAAAAAATTGAGGATATTGGGTTCATAGAATGTTGGAACGTGGCTATGCATACATTAAACCACATGTTCTCCCTCATGCTGTTTCTAAAAATGTATGATTTAAGGCAGATTGTTGGAAATCAGTCACTATCACAGTACAAAACACCTCAGTGTGGTTCACTCGTCCAAAGTTTCAGTGGGGACCTGCAACTAAAAATTGAGGATATTGGGTTCATAGAATGTTGGAACGTGGCTATGCATACATTAAACCACATGTTCTCCTCATGCTGTTTCTAAAAATGTATGATTTAAGGCAGATTGTTGGAAATCAGTCAGTATTACAGTAGAAAATACCTCAGTGTGGTTCACTCGTCCCAAAGTTTCAGTGGGGACCTGCAACGAAAAATTGAGGATATTGGGTTCATAGAATGTTGGAACGTGGCTATGCATACATTAAACCACATGTTCTCCTCATGCTGTTTCTAAAAATGTATGATTTAAGGCAGATTGTTGGAAATCAGTCAGTATTACAGTAGAAAATACCTCATTGTGGTTCACTCGTCCAAAGTTTCAGTGGGGACCTGCAACGAAAAATTGAGGATATTGGGGTTCATAGAATGTTGAACGTGGCTATGCATACATTAAACCACATGTTCTCCTCATGCTGTTTCTAAAAATGTATGATTTAAGGCAGATTGTTGGAAATCAGTCAGTATCACAGTAAAAATACCTCAGTGTGGTTCACTCGTCCAAAGTTTCAGTGGGGACCTGCAACGAAAAATTGAGGATATTGGGGGTTCATAGAATGTTGAACGTGGCTATGCATACATTAAACCACATGTTCTCCTCATGCTGTTTCTAAAAATGTATGATTTAAGGCAGATTGTTGGAAATCAGTCAGTATCACAGTAGAAAATACCTCATTGTGGTTCACTCGTCCCAAAGTTTCAGTGGGGACCTGCAACGAAAAATTGAGGATATTGGGTTCATAGAATGTTGAACGTGGGCTATGCATACATTAAACCACATGTTCTCCTCATGCTGTTTCAAAAAATGTATGATTTAACGCAGATTGTTGGAAATCAGTCAGAATCACAGTACAAAATACCTCAGTGTGGTTCACTCGTCCAAAGTTTCAGTGGGGACCTGCAACGAAAAATTGAGGATATTGTTTTCATAGAATGTTAGAGTGTGGCTATGCATACATTAAACCACATGTTCTCCTCATGCTGTTTCTAAAAATGTATGATTTAAGGCAGATTGTTGGAAATCAGTCAGTGATCACAGTAGAAAATACCTCAGTGTGGTTCACTCGTCCAAAGTTTCAGTGGGGACCTGCAAACGAAAAATTGAGGATATTGGGTTCATAGAATGTTGAACGTGGCTATGCATACATTAAACCACATGTTCTCTCATGCAGTTTCTAAAAATGTATGATTTAAGGCAGATTGTTGGAAATCACTCAGTATCACAGTACAAAATACCTCATTGTGGTTCACTCGTCCAAAGTTTCAGTGGGGACCTGCAAACGAAAAATTGAGGATATTGGGTTCATAGAATTCTTGAACGTGGCTATGCATACATTAAACCAAATGTTCTCCTCATGCTGTTTCTAAAAATGTATGATTTAAGGCAGATTGTTGGGCATCTGTAAGTATGAGAGTAGAAAATGCCTCATGGTGGGTCAGTCGTCCAAAGTGTCAGGGGGGACCTGCAAACTAAAAAATTGAGGATATTGGGTTCATAGGATGTTTGAACGTGGCTATGCATACATTAAACCACATGTTCTCCTCATGCTGTTTCCAAAAATGTATGATTTAAGGCAGATTGTTGGAAATCAGTCAGTATCACAGTACAAAATACCTCAGTGTGGTACACTCGTCCAAAGTTTCAGGGGGGACCTGCAACGAAAAATTGAGGATATTGGGTTCATAGAAGGTTGCAACTAGGATATGCATACATAAAACCTCAAGTACACAACATGCTGTTTCTAAAATTTATGATTTAAGGCAGATTGTTGGAAATCACTCAGTATCACAGTAGAAAATACCTCATTGTGGTTCACTCGTCCAAAGTTTCAGTGGGGACCTGCAACGAAAAATTGAGGATATTGGGTTCATAGAATGTTGGAACGTGGCTATGCATACATTAAACCACATGTTCTCCTCATGCTGTTTCTAAAAATGTATGATTTAAGGCAGATTGTTGGAAATCAGTCAGTATAACAGTACAAAAATACCTCTGTGTGGTTCACTCGTACAAAGTTTGAGTGGGGACCTGCAACGAAAAATTGAGGGATATTGGGTTCATATAGAATGTTGGAACGTGGCCATGCATACATTAAACCACATGTTCTCCTCATGCTGTTTCTAAAAATGTATGATTTAAGTCAGATTGTAGGAAATAAATCAGTATCACAGTAGAAAATACCTTAGTGTGGTTCCCTCGTCCAAAGTTTCAGTGGGGGGACCTGCAACGAAAAATTGAGGATATTGGCTTCATAGAATGTTGCAACGTGGCTATGCATACATTAAACCACATGTTCTCCTCATGCTGTTTCTAAAAATGTATGATTTAAGGCAGATTGTTGGAAATCAGTCACTATCACAGTACAAAATACCTCAGTGTGGTTCACTCGAAAGTTTCAGTGGGGACCTGCAACTAAAAATTGAGGATATTGGGTTCATAGAATGTTGGAACGTGGCTATGCATACATTAAACCACATGTTCTCCTCATGCTGTTTCTAAAAATGTATGATTTAAGGCAGATTGTTGGAAATCAGTCAGTATCACAGTAGAAAATACGTCAGTGTGGTTCACTCGTCCAATGTTTGAGTTGGGACCTGCAACTTAAAATTGAGGATATTGGGTTCATAGAATGTTGGAACGTGGCTATGCATACATTAAACCACATGTTCTCCTCATGCTGTTTCTAAAAATGTGTGATTTAAGGCATATTGTTCGAAATCAGTCAGTATCACAGTAGAAAATACCTCATTGTGGTTCACTCGTCCAAAGTTTCAGTGGGGACCTGCAACGAAAAATTGAGGATATTGGGTTCATAGAATGTTGGAACGTGGCTATGCATACATTAAACCACATGTTCTCCTCATGCTGTTTCTAAAAATGTATGATTTAAGGCAGATTGTTGGAAATCAGTCAGTATCACAGTAGAAAATACCTCAGTGTGGTTCACTCGTGTCCAAAGTTTCAGTGGGGACCTGCAAAGAAAAATTGAGGATAATCGCTTCATAGAAAGATTGAACGTGGCTATGCATACATTAAACCACATGTTCTCCTCATGCTGTTTCTAAAAATGTATGAGTAAAGGCAGATTGTGGGAAATCAGTCAGTATCACAGTAGAAAATACCTCAGTGTGGTTCACTTGTCCAAAGTTTCAGTGGGACCTGCAACGAAAAATTGAGGATATTGGGTTCATAGAATGTTGAACGTGGCTATGCATACATTAAACCACATGTTCTCCTCATGCTGTTTCTAAAAATGTATGATTTAAGGCAGATTGTTGGAAATCAGTCAGTATCACAGTAAAAATACCTCATTGTGGTTCACTTGTCCAAAGTTTCAGTGGGGACCTGCAACGAAAAATTGAGGATATTGGGTTCATAGAATGTTGGAACGTGGCTATGCATACATTAAACCACATGTTCTCCTCATGCTGTTTCTAAAAATGTATGATTTAAGGCAGATTGTTGGAAATCACTCAGTATCACAGTAGAAAATACCTCAGTGTGGTTCACTCGATCAAAGATTCAGTGGGGACCTGCAACGAAAAATTGAGGATATTGGGTTCATAGAATGTTGGAACGTGGCTATGCATACATTAAACCACATGTTCTCCTCATGCTGTTTCTAAAAATGTATGATTTAAGGCAGATTGTTGGAAATCAGTCACTATCACAGATGAAAATACCTCAGTGTGGTTCACTCGTCCAAAGTTTCAGTGGGGACCTGCAACGAAAAATTGAGGATATTGGGTTCATAGAATGTTGGAACGTGGCTATGCATACATTAAACCACATGTTCTCCTCATGCTGTTTCTAAAAATGTATGATTTAAGGCAGATTGTTGGAAATCAGTCACTATCACAGTACAAAATACCTCAGTGTGGTTCACTCGTCCAAAGTTTCAGTGGGGACCTGCAACGAAAAATTGAGGATATTGGGTTCATAGAATGTTGGAACGTGGCTATGCATACATTAAACCACATGTTCTCCTCATGCTGTTTCTAAAAATGTATGATTTAAGGCAGATTGTTGGAAATCAGTCAGTATCACAGTAGAAAATACCTCAGTGTGGTTCACTCGTCCAAAGTTTCAGTGGGGACCTGCAACGAAAAATTGAGGATATTGGGTTCATAGACATGTTGAACGTGGCTATGCATACATTAAACCACATGTTCTCCTCATGCTGTTTCTAAAAATGTATGATTTAAGGCAGATTGTTGGAAATCAGTCAGTATCACAGTAGAAAATACCTCAGTGTGGTTCACTGTCCAAAGTTTCAGTGGGGACCTGCAACGAAAAATTGAGGATATTGGGTTCATAGAATGTTGAACGTGGCTATGCATACATTAAACCACATGTTCTCCTCATGCTGTTTCTAAAAATGTATGATTTAAGGCAGATTGTTGGAAATCAGTCACTATCACAGATGAAAATACCTCAGTGTGGTTCACTCGTCCAAAGTTTCAGTGGGGACCTGCAACGAAAAATTGAGGATATTGGGTTCATAGAATGTTGGAACGTGGCTATGCATACATTAAACCACATGTTCTCCTCATGCTGTTTCTAAAAATGTATGATTTAAGGCAGATTGTTGGAAATCACTCAGTATCACAGTAGAAAATACCTCAGTGTGGTTCACTCGTCCAAAGTTTCAGTGGGGACCTGCAACGAAAAATTGAGGATATTGGGTTCATAGAATGTTGGAACGTGGCTATGCATACATTAAACCACATGTTCTCCTCATGCTGTTTCTAAAAATGTATGATTTAAGGCAGATTGTTGGAAATCACTCAGTATCACAGTAGAAAATACCTCAGTGAGGTGCTCTCTGACAGAGATTCAGTGGGGACCTGCAACGGAAAATTGAGGATATTGGGTTCGTAGAATGTTGAACGTGGCTATGCATACATTAAACCACATGTTCTCCTCATGCTGTTTCTAAAAATGTATGATTTAAGGCAGAGTGTAGTACATCACTCAGTTTCACAGAACAAAATACCTCAGTGTGGTTCACTTGTCCAAAGTTTCAGTGGGGACCTGCAACGAAAAATTGAGGATATTGGGTTCATAGAATGTTGGAACGTGGCTATGCATACATTAAACCACATGTTCTCCTCATGCTGTTTCTAAAAATGTATGATTTAAGGCAGATTGTTGGAAATCAGTCAGTATCACAGTAAAAAGTACCTCAGTGTGGTTCACTCGTCCAAAGTTTCAGTGGGGACCTGCAACGAAAAATTGAGGATATTGGGTTCATAGAATGTTGGAACGTGGCTATGCATACATTAAACCACATGTTCTCCTCATGCTGTTTCTAAAAATGTATGATTTAAGGCAGATTGTTGGAAATCACTCAGTATCACAGTAGAAAATACCTCAGTGTGGTTCACTCGTCCAAAGTTTCAGTGGGGACCTGCAACGAAAAATTGAGGATATTGGGTTCATAGAATGTTGGAACGTGGCTATGCATACATTAAACCACATGTTCTCCTCATGCTGTTTCTAAAAATGTATGATTTAAGGCAGATTGTTGGAAATCAGTCAGTATCACAGTATAAAATACCTCAGTGTGGTTCACTCGTCCAAAGTTTCAGTGGGGACCTGCAACGAAAAATTGAGGATGTTGGGTTGATATAAGGTGTGAACGACGCTAAGCAAAAATAATACCTCATGTTCTCCTCATGCTGTTTCTAAAAATGTATGATTTAAGGCAGATTGTTGGAAATCAGTCAGTATTACAGTACAAAATACCTCAGTGTGGTTCACTAGTCCAAAGTTTCAGTGGGGACCTGCAACGAAAAATTGAGGATATTGGGTTCATAGAATGTTGTAACGTGGCTATGCATACATTAAACCACATGTTCTCCTCATGCTGTTTCTAAAAATGTATGATTTAAGGCAGATTGTTGGAAATCACTCAGTATCACAGTAGAAAATACCTCAGTGTGGTTCACTCGTCCAAAGTTTCAGTGGGGACCTGCAACGAAAAATTGAGGATATTGGGTTCATAGAATGTTGAACGTGGCTATGCATACATTAAACCACATGTTCTCCTCATGCTGTTTCTAAAAATGTATGATTTAAGGCAGATTGTTGGAAATCAGTCAGTATCACAGTAGAAAATACATCATTGTGGTTCACTCGATCAAAGTTTCAGTGGGGACCTGCAACGAAAAATTGAGGATATTGGGTTCATAGAATGTTGGAACGTGGCTATGCATACATTAAACCACATGTTCTCCTCATGCTGTTTCTAAAAATGTATGATTTAAGGCAGATTGTTGGAAATCACTCAGTATCACAGTAGAAAATACCTCATTGTGGTTCACTCGTCCAAAGTTTCAGTGGGGACCTGCAACGAAAAATTGAGGATATTGGGTTCATAGAATGTTGGACCGATGCTATGCATACATTAAACAACATGTTCTCCTCATGCTGTTTCTAAAAATGTATGATTTAAGGCAGATTGTTGGAAATCAGTCAGTATCACAGTAGAAAAATACCTCAGTGTGGTTCACTCGTCCAAAGTTTCAGTGGGGACCTGCAACGAAAAATTGAGGATATTGGGTTCATAGAATGTTGGAACGTGGCTATGCATACATTAAACCACATGTTCTCCTCATGCTGTTTCTAAAAATGTATGATTTAAGGCAGATTGTTGGAAATCAGTCAGTATCACAGTACAAAATACCTCAGTGTGGTTCACTCGTCCAAAGTTTCAGTGGGGACCTGCAACGAAAAATTGAGGATATTGGGTTCATAGAATGAGTGTTGTTGGCTATGCATACATTAAACCACATGTTCTCCTCATGCTGTTTCTAAAAATGTATGATTTAAGGCAGATTGTTGGAAATCACTCAGTATCACAGTGGAAAATACCTCAGTGTGGTTCACTCGTCCAAAGTTTCAGTGGGGACCTGCAACGAAAAATTGAGGATATTGGGTTCATAGAATGTTGGAACGTGGCTATGCATACATTAAACCACATGTTCTCCTCATGCTGTTTCTAAAAATGTATGATTTAAGGCAGATTGTTGGAAATCAGTCAGTATCACAGTTGAAAATACCTCAGTGTGGTTCACTCGTCCAAAGTTTCAGTGGGGACCTGCAACGAAAAATTGAGGATATTGGGTTCATAGAATGTTGGAACGTGGCTATGCATACATTAAACCACATGTTCTCCTCATGCTGTTTCTAAAAATGTATGATTTAAGGCAGATTGTTGGAAATCACTCAGTATCACAGTAGAAAATACCTCATTGTGGTTCACTCGTTCAAAGTTTCAGTGGGGACCTGCAACGAAAAATTGAGGATATTGGGTTCATAGAATGTTGGAACGTGGCTATGCATACATTAAACCACATGTTCTCCTCATGCTGTTTCTAAAAATGTATGATTTAAGGCAGATTGTTGGAAATCAGTCAGTATTACAGTAGAAAATACCTCAGTGTGGTTCACTCCAAAGTTTCAGTGGGGACCTGCAACGAAAAATTGAGGATATTGGGTTCATAGAATGTTGAACGTGGCAATGCATACATTAAACCACATGTTCTCCTCCTGCTGTTTCTAAAAATTTATGATTTAAGGCAGATTGTTGGAAATCAGTCACTATCACAGTAAAAAATACCTCAGTGTGGTTCACTCGTCCAAAGTTTCAGTGGGGACCTGCAACGAAAAATTGAGGATATTGGGTTCATAGAATGTTG
This sequence comes from Tenualosa thibaudeaui, assembly GCA_027481765.1. NCBI lineage: Eukaryota > Metazoa > Chordata > Actinopteri > Clupeiformes > Clupeidae > Tenualosa > Tenualosa thibaudeaui. The sequence goes on along the minus strand of JAIFZK010000115.1, from coordinate 17,413 downwards.
GAACGTGGCTATGCATACATTAAACCACATGTTCTCCTCATGCTGTTTCTAAAAATGTATGATTTAAGGCAGATTGTTGGAAATCAGTCAGTATCACTGTAGATAATTCATTATTGTGGTTCACTCGTCCAAAGTTTGATTGGGGACCTGCAACGAAAAATTGAGGATATTGGGTTCATAGAATGTTGAACGTAGCTATGCATACATTAAACCACATGTTCTCCTCATGCTGTTTCTAAAAATGTATGATTTAAGGCAGATTGTTGGAAATCAGTCAGTATCACAGTAAAAAATACCTCAGTGTGGTTCACTCGTCAAAGTTTCAGTGGGGACCTGCAACGAAAAATTGAGGATATTGGGTTCATAGAATGTTGGAACGTGGCTATGCATACATTAAACCACATGTTCTCCTCATGCTGTTTCTAAAAATGTATGATTTAAGGCAGATTGTTGGAAATCACTCAGTATCACAGTAGAAAATACCTCAGTGTGGTTCACTCGTCCAAAGTTTCAGTGGGGACCTGCAACGAAAAATTGAGGATATTGTGTTAATAGTATGTTTGACCTTTGCTATGCATACATTAAACCACATGTTCTCCTCATGCTGTTTCTAAAAATGTATGATTTAAGGCAGATTGTTGGAAATCAGTTAGTGACAGAGTAGAAAATACCTCAGTGTGGATCACTCGTCCAAACTTTCAGTGGGGACCTGCAACGAAAAATTGAGGATATTGGGTTCATAGAATGATCGAAACAGGCTATGCATACATTAAACCACATGTTCTCCTCATGATGTTTCTAAAAATGTATGAGTTTAGGCAGATTGTTGGAAGTCAGTCAGTATCACAGTAGAAAATACCTCAGTGTGGTTCACTCGTCCAAAGTTTCAGTGGGGACCTGCAACGAAAAATTGAGGATATTGGGTTCATAGAATGTTGGAACGTGGCTATGCATACATTAAACCACATGTTCTCCTCATGCTGTTTCTAAAAATGTATGATTTAAGGCAGATTGTTGGAAATCACTCAGTGACACAGTAGAAAATACCTCAGTGTGGTTCACTCGTCCAAAGTTTCAGTGGGGACCTGCAACGAAAAATTGAGGATATTGGGTTCATAGAATGTTGGAACGTGGCTATGCATACATTAAACCACATGTTCTCCTCATGCTGTTTCTAAAAATGTATGATTTAAGGCAGATTGTTGGAAATCAGTAAGTATCAAAGTAAAAAATAACTCAGTGTGGTTCACTCGTCCAAAGTTTCAGTGGGGACCTGCAACGAAAAATTGAGGATATTGGGTTCATAGAATGTTGAACCGCATGTTCTCCTCATGCTGTTTCTAAAAATGTATGATTTAAGGCAGATTGTTGGAAATCAGTCAGTATCACAGTACAAAATACCTCAGTGTGGTACACTTGTGAAAGTTTCAGTGGGGACCTGCAACGAAAAATTGAGGATATTGGGTTCATAGAATGTTGAACGTGGCTATGCATACATTAAACCACATGTTCTCCTCATGCTGTTTCTAAAAATGTATGATTTAAGGCAGATTGTTGGAAATCAGTCAGTATCACAGTACAAAATACCTCAGTGTGGTTCACTCGTCCAAAGTTTCAGTGGGGACCTGCAACGAAAAATTGAGGATATTGGGTTCATAGAATGTTGGAACGTGGCTATGCATACATTAAACCACATGTTCTCCTCATGCTGTTTCTAAAAATGTATGATTTAAGGCAGATTGTTGGAAATCAGTCAGTATCAGGTTAGAAAATACCTCAGTGTGGTTCTCTCGTTCTAAGTTTCGGTGGGGACCTGCAACGAAAAATTGAGGATATTGGGTTGATAGAATGTTGAACGTGGCTATGCATACATTAAACCACATGTTCTCCTCATGCTGTTTCTAAAAATGTATGATTTAAGGCAGATTGTTGGAAATCAGTCAGTATCACAGTAAAAATACCTCACTGTGCCTCACTCGTCCACAGTTTCAGTGGGGACCTGCAACTAAAAAATGAGGATATTGGGTTCATAGAATGTTGGAACGTGGCTATTCATACATTAAACCACATGTTCTCCTCATGCTGTTTCTAAAAATGTATGATTTAAGGCAGATTGTTGGAAATCAGTCAGAATGACGGTAGGAAGTGCGTCAGTGTGGTTCACTAGTACAAAGTTTCAGTGGGGACCTGCAACGAAAAAATTAGGATATTGGGTTCATAGAATGTTGAACGTGGCTATGCATACATTAAACCACATGTTCTCCTCATGCTGTTTCTAAAAATGTATGATTTAAGGCAGATTGTTGGAAATCAGTCAGTATCACAGTAAAAAATACCTCAGTGTGGTTCACTCGTCAAAGTTTCAGTGGGGACCTGCAACGAAAAATTGAGGACCTTGGTGTCATCTTTTGATTGATCGTGGCTACGCATACATTAAACCAAATGTTCTCCTCATGCTGTTTCTAAAAATGTATGATTTAAGGCAGATTGTTGGAAATCAGTCAGTCTCACCGTACAAAGTACCTCGGTGTGGATCACTCGTCCCAAGTTTCGGTGGGGACGGGCAACGAGAGATTGAGGATATTGGGTTCATAGAATGTTGAACGTGGCTATGCATACATTAAACCACATGTTCTCCTCATGCTGTTTCTAAAAATGTATGATTTAAGGCAGATTGTTGTAAATCACTCAGTTTCAGTGTAAATAATACCTCAGTGTGGTTCACAGTTCCAATTTTTCAGTGGGGACCTGCAAACGAAAAATTGAGGATATTGGGTTCATAGAATGTTGGAACGTGGCTATGCGTACATTAAACCACATGATCTAATAAAGCAGTATCGAAAAATTTATGATTTAAGGCAGTGTGTTGGAAATCAGTCAGTATAACAGTAAACAATAACTAAGTGTGGTTCACTCGTCCAAAGTTTCAGTGGGGACCTGCAACGAAAAATTGAGGATATTGGGTTCATAGAATGTTGGAACGTGGCTATGCATACATTAAACCACATGTTCTCCTCATGCTGTTTCTAAAAATGTATGATTTAAGGCAGATTGTTGGAAATCAGTCAGTATCACAGTAAAAATACCTCAGTGTGGTTCACTCGTCAAAGTTTCAGTGGGGACCTGCAACGAAAAATTGAGGATATTGGGTTCATAGAATGTTGGAACGTGGCTATGCATACATTAAACCACATGTTCTCCTCATGCTGTTTCTAAAAATGTATGATTTAAGGCAGATTGTTGGAAATCAGTCAGTATCAGAGTAAAAAATACCTCAGTGTGGTTCACTCGTCCAAAGTTTCAGGGGGGACCTGCAACGAAAAATTGAGGATATTGGGTTCATAGAATGTTGGAACGTGGCTATGCATACATTAAACCACATGTTCTCCTCATGCTGTTTCTAAAAATGTATGATTTAAGGCAGATTGTTGGAAATCTCTCAGTATCACAGTAGAAAAATACCTCAGTGTGGTTCACTCGTCCCAAGTCCCAGTGGGGACCTGCAACGAAACATTGAGGATTTTGTGTTCATATAATGATTGAACGTGGCTTTGCATACCTTAAACCACATGTTCTCCTCATGCTGTTTCTAAAAATGTATGATTTAAGGCAGATTGTTGGAAATCAGTCAGTATCACAGTAGAAAATACCTCAGTGTGGTTCAATAGTCCAAAGTTTCAGTGGGGACCTGCAACGAAAAATTGAGGATATTGGGTTCATAGAATGTTGGAACGTGGCTATGCATACATTAAACCACATGTTCTCCTCATGCTGTTTCTAAAAATGTATGATTTAAGGCAGATTGTTGGAAATCAGTCAGTCACAGAGTAAAAAATAACTCAGTGTGGTTCACTCGTCCAAAGTTTCAGTGGGGACCTGCAACTAAAAATTGAGGATATTGGGTTCATAGTATGTTTTATAGTGGCTATGCATACATTAAACCACATGTTCTCCTCATGCTGTTTCTAAAAATGTATGATTTAAGGCAGATTGTTGGAAATCACTCAGTATCACAGTAGAAAATACCTCATTGTGGTTCACTCGTCCAAAGTTTCAGTGGGGACCTGCAACGAAAAAAATTGAGGATATTGGGGGTTCATAGAATGTTGAACGTGGCTATGCGTGGCTATACATTAAACCATTAAACATGTTCTCCTCATGCTGTTTCTAAAAATGTATGATTTAAGGCAGATTGTTGGAAATCAGTCAGTATCACAGTAAAAATACCTCAGTGTGGTTCACTCGTCCAAAGTTTCAGTGGGGACCTGCAACGAAAAACAGAGGATATTGGGTTCATAGCACTCTCGACCGAGCTTATGCATACATTAAACCACATGTTCTCCTCATGCTGTTTCTAAAAATGTATGATTTAAGGCAAATTGTTGGAAATCAGTCAGTATCACAGTAGAAAATACCTCAGTGTGGTTCACTCGTCCAAAGTTTCAGTGGGGGGACCTGCAACGAAAAATTGAGGATATTGGGTTCATAGAATGTTGGAACGTGGCTATGCATACATTAAACCACATGTTCTCCTCATGCTGTTTCTAAAAATGTATGATTTAAGGCAGATTGTTGGAAATCAGTCAGCCCCACAGTAGAAAATACCTCAGTGGGGTCCCCTCGTCCTACGTTTCAGCTTGGACCTGCAACGAAAAATTGAGGATATTGGGTTCATAGAATGTTGAACGTAGCTATGCATACATTAAACCACATGTTCTCCTCATGCTGTTTCTAAAAATGTATGATTTAAGGCAGATTGTTGGAAATCAGTCAGGATCACAGTACAAAATACCTCAGTGTGGTTCACTGTCCAAAGTTTCAGTGGGGACCTGCAACGAAAAATTGAGGATATTGGGTTCATAGAATGTTGAACGTGGCTGGCTATGCATACATTAAACCACATGTTCTCCTCATGCTGTTTCTAAAAATGTATGATTTAAGGCAGATTGTTGGAAATCAGTCAGTATCACAGTAAAAATACCTCAGTGTGGTTCACTCGTCCAAAGTTTCAGTGGGGACCTGCAACGAAAAATTGAGGATATTGGGTTCATAGAATGTTGAACGTGGCTATGCTATGCATACATTAAACCACATGTTCTCCTCATGCTGTTTCTAAAAATGTATGATTTAAGGCAGATTGTTGGAAATCAGTCAGTATCACAGTATAAAATACCTCAGTGTGGTTCACTCGTCCAAAGTTTCAGTGGGGACCTGCAACGAAAAATTGAGGATATTGGGTTCATAGAATGTTGAACGTGGCTATGCATACATTAAACCACAAGTTCACCTCATTCTGTTTCTAAAAATGTATGATTTAAGGCAGATTGTTGGAAATCAGTCAGTATCACAGTAGAAAATACCTCAGTGTGGTTCACTCGTCCAAAGTTTCAGTGGGGACCTGCAACGAAAAATTGAGGATATTGGCAGAAGATAGTGATTGAGACTGGGTATGCATAAATTTAGCCTCCTGTTCTCCTCTTGCTGTTTCTAAAAGTGTAGGATTTAGGGCAGATTGTTTGAAATCAGTCAGTATCACAATACAAAATACATCATTGTGTTTCACTCGTCCAAAGTTTCAGTGGGGACCTGCAACGAAAAATTGAGGAAATTGCGTTCATAGAATGGTTGTACGTTGCTTTGCATACATTAAACCACATGTTCTCCTCATGCTGTTTCTAAAAATGTATGATTTAAGGCAGATTGTTGGTAATCTATGAGTATCACTGTATAAAATAGCTATATGTTGTTCACTCGTCCAAAGTTTCAGTGGGGACCTGCAACGAAAAATTGAGGATATTGGGTTCATAGAATGTTGGAACGTGGCTATGCATACATTAAACCACATGTTCTCCCTCATGCTGTTTCTAAAAATGTATGATTTAAGTCAGATTGTTGGAATTTAGTGAGTGTATTAGTTAATTTTTCCTCAGTGTGGTTCACTCGTCCAAAGTTTCAGTGGGGACCTGCAACGAAAAATTGAGGATATTGGGTTCATAGAATGTAGGAACGTCGCAATTCATACATTAAACCACATGTTCTCCTCATGCTGTTTCTAAAAATGTATGATTTAAGGCAGATTGTTGGAAATCAGTCAGTAACAGAGTACAAAATACCTCAGTGTGGTTCACTCGTCCAAAGTTTCAGTGGGGACCTGCAACGAAAAATTGAGGATATTGGGGTCAGAAGATCTTGGGACCTGGCTGTGCGGACATTAAACCACATGTTCTCCTCATGCTGTTTCTAAAAATGTATGATTTAAGGCAGATTGTTGGAATTGAGTGAGTGTCTGAGTTAATTTTTCCTCAGTGTGGTTCACTCGTCCAAAGTTTCAGTGGGGACCTGCAACGAAAAATTGAGGATATTGGGTTCATAGAATGTTGGAACGTGGCTATGCATACATTAAACCACATGTTCTCCTCATGCTGTTTCTAAACATGTATGATTTAAGGCAGATTGTTGGAAATCAGTCAGTATCACAGTAAAAATACCTCAGTGTGGTGGTTCACTCGTCAAAGTTTCAGTGGGGACCTGCAACGAAAAATTGAGGATATTGGGTTCATAGAATGTTGAACGTGGCTATATGCATACATTAAACCACATGTTCTCCTCATGCTGTTTCTAAAAAATGTATGATTTAAGGCAGATTGTTGGAAATCAGTCAGTATCACAGTAGAAAATACCTCAGTGTGGTTCACTTGTCAAAGTTTCAGTGGGGACCTGCAACGAAAAATTGAGGATATTGGGTTCATAGAATGGCTGTTCGTGGCTATGCATACATTTATCCCCATGTTCTCCTCATGCTGTTTCTAAAAATGTATGATTTAAGGCAGATTGTTGGAAATCAGTCAGTATCACAGTAAAAAATACCTCAGTGTGGTTCACTGTCCAAAGTTTCAGGGGGGACCTGCAACGAAAAATTGAGGATATTGGGGGTTCATAGAATGTTGAACGTGGCTATGCATACATTAAACCACATGTTCTCCTCATGCTGGTTCTAAAACTGTCTGAATTAACGCAGATTGTTGGCAATCAGTCACTATCACAGTAGAAAATACCTCAGTGTGGTTCACTCGTCCAAAGTTTCAGTGGGGACCTGCAACGAAAAATTGAGGATATTGGGTTCATAGAATGTTGGAACGTGGCTATGCATACATTAAACCACATGTTCTCCTCATGCTGTTTCTAAAAATGTATGATTTAAGGCAGATTGTTGGAAATCAGTCAGTATCACAGTAAAAATACCTCTGTGTGGTTCACTCGTCCAAAGTTTCAGTGGGGACCTGCAACGAAAAATTGAGGATATTGGGTTCATAGAATGTTGGAACGTGGCTATGCATACATTAAACCACATGTTCTCCTCATGCTGTTTCTAAAAATGTATGATTTAAGGCAGATTGTTGGACATCGCTCAGTCTCCCCGTAGAAAATACCTCAGTGTGGTTCACTCGTCCAAAGTTTCAGTGGGGACCTGCAACGAAAAATTGAGGATATTGGGTTCATAGAATGTTGGAACGTGGCTATGCATACATTAAACCACATGTTCTCCTCATGCTGTTTCTAAAAATGTATGATTTAAGGCAGATTGTTGGAAATCAGTCAGTATCACAGTAAAAATACCTCAGTGTGGTTCACTCGTCCAAAGTTTCAGTGGGGACCTGCAACGAAATTTTGTGTATTTTGTGTTCATTGTATGTTTTAACTTGTCTATGCATACATTGAACCACATGTTCTCCTCATGCTGTTTCTAAAAATGTATGATTTAAGGCAGATTGTTGGAAATCAGTCAGTATTACAGTACAAAATACCTCAGTGTGGTGCACTCGTCCAAAGTTTCAGTGGGGACCTGCAACGAAAAATTGAGGATATTGGGTTCATAGAATGTTGAACGTGGCTATGCATACATTAAACCACATGTTCTCCTCATGCTGTTTCTAAAAATGTATGATTTAATGCAGGTTGTTGGAAATCAGTCGGTCACACAGTAGAAAATACCTCTGTGTGGTTCACTCGTCCAAAGTTTCAGTGGGGACCTGCAACGAAAAATTGAGGATATTGGGTTCATAGAATGTTGAACGTGGCTATGCATACATTAAACCACATGTTCTCCTCATGCTGTTTCTAAAAATGTATGATTTAAAGCAGATTGTTGGAAATCAGTCAGTATCACAGTAAAAATACCTCAGTGTGGTTCACTCGTCCAAAGTTTCAGTGGGGACCTGCAACGAAAAATTGAGGATATTGGGTTCATAGAATGTTGGAACGTGGCTATGCATACATTAAACCACATGTTCTCCTCATGCTGTTTCTAAAAATGTATGATTTAAGGCAGATTGTTGGAAATCAGTCAGGTTCACTGTAGAAAATACATCAGTGTGGTTCGCTCGTCCAAAGTTTCAGTGGGGACCTGCAACTAAAAATTGAGGATATTGGGTTCATAGAATGTTGAACGTGGCTATGCATACATTAAACCACATGTTCTCCTCATGCTGTTTCTAAAAATGTATGATTTAAGGCAGATTGTTGGAAATCAGTCAGTATCACAGTAAAAATACCTCAGTGTGGTTCACTCGTCCAAAGTTTCAGTGGGGACCTGCAACGAAAAATTGAGGATATTGGGTTCATAGAATGTTGGAACGTGGCTATGCATACATTAAACCACATGTTCTCCTCATGCTGTTTCTAAAAATGTATGATTTAAGGCAGATTGTTGGAAATCAGTCAGTATCACAGTATAAAATACCTCAGTGTGGTTCACTTGTCCAAAGTTTCAGTGGGGACCTGCAACGAAAAATTGAGGATATTGGGTTCATAGAATGTTGGAACGTGGCTATGCATACATTAAACCACATGTTCTCCTCATGCTGTTTCTAAAAATGTATGATTTAAGGCAGATTGTTGGAAATCACTCAGTATCACAGTAGAAAATACCTCATTGTGGTTCACTAGTCCAAAGTTTCAGTGGGGACCTGCAACGAAAAATTGAGGATATTGGGTTCATAGAATGTTGGAACGTGGCTATGCATACATTAAACCACATGTTCTCCTCATGCTGTTTCTAAAAATGTATGATTTAAGGCAGATTGTTGGAAATCGCTCAGTATCACAGTAGAAAATACCTCAGTGTGGTTCACTCGTCCAAAGTTTCAGTGGGGACCTGCAACGAAAAATTGAGGATATTGGGTTCATAGACTCTTGAACGTGGCTATGCATACATTAAACCACATGTTCTCCTCATGCTGTTTCTAAAAATGTATGATTTAAGGCAGATTGGTGGAAATCAGTAAGTATCACAGTAGAGAAAAACTCAGTGGGGTTCACTCGTCCTAAGTGTCTGTGGGGACCTGCGACGAGAAATTGAGGATATTGGGGGTTCATAGAATGTTGAACGTGGCTACTCATACATTAAACCACATGTTCTCCTCATGCTGTTTCTAAAAATGTATGATTTAAGGCAGATTGTTGGAAATCAGTCAGTATCACAGTAAAAATACCTCAGTGTGGTTCACTTGTCCAAAGTTTCAGTGGGGACCTGCAACGAAAATTGAGGATATTGGGTTCATAGAATGTTGAACGTGGCTATGCATACATTAAACCACATGTTCTCCTCATGCTGTTTCTAAAAATGTATGATTTAAGGCAGATTGTTGGAAATCAGTCAGTAAGACAGTTGAAAATGGCTCAGTGTGGTTGAGTCGTCCAAAGTTTCGGTGGGGAGCTGCAACGAAAAATTGAGGATATTGGGTTCATAGAATGTTGAACGTGGCTATGCATACATTAAACCACATGTTCTCCTCATGCTGTTTCTAAAAATGTATGATTTAAGGCAGATTGTTGGAAATCAGTCAGTATCACAGTAGTAAAAATACCTCAGTGTGGTTCACTCGTCCAAAGTTTCAGTGGGGACCTGCAACGAAAAATTGAGGATATTGGGGGTTCATAGAATGTTGAACGTGGCTATGCATACATTAAACCACATGTTCTCCTCATGCTGTTTCTAAAAATGTATGATTTAAGGCAGATTGTTGGAAATCAGTCAGTATAACAGTGGAAAATACCTCAGTGTGGTTCACTCGTCCAAAGTTTCAGTGGGGACCTGCAACGAAAAATTGAGGATATTGGGTTCATAGAATGTTGGAACGTGGCTATGCATACATTAAACCACATGTTCTCCTCATGCTGTTTCTAAAAATGTATGATTTAAGGCAGATTGTTGGAAATCAGTCAGTATAAAAGTAAAAAATACCTCAGTGTGGTTCACTTGTCCAAAGTTTCAGTGGGGACCTGCAACGAAAAATTGAGGATATTGGGTTCATAGAATGTTGAACGTGGCTATGCATACCTTAAACCACATGTTCTCCTCATGCTGTTTCTAAAAATGTATGATTTAAGGCAGATTGTTGGAAATCAGTCAGTATCACAGTAAAAATACCTCAGTGTGGTTCACTCGTCCAAAGTTTCAGTGGGGACCTGCAAACGAAAAATTGAGGATATTGGGTTCATAGAATGTTGGAACGTGGCTATGCATACATTAAACCACATTTTCTCCTCATGCTGTTTCTAAAATTGTATAATTTAAGGCAGATTGTTGGAAATCAGTCTGTATCACATTAAAAATACCTCAGTGTGGTTCACTTGTCCAAAGTTTCAGTGGGGACCTGCAACGAAAAATTGAGGATATTGGGTTCATAGAATGTTGAACGTCGCTATGCATACATTAAACCACATGTTCTCCTCATGCTGTTTCTAAAAATGTATGATTTAAGGCAGATTGTTGGAAATCAGTCAGTATCACAGTAAAAAATACCTCAGTGTGGTTCACTCGTCCAAAGTTTCAGTGGGGACCTGCAACGAAATATTGAGGATATTGGGTTCATAGAATGTTGGAACGTGGCTATGCATACATTAAACCACATGTTCTCCTCATGCTGTTTCTAAAAATGTATGATTTAAGGCAGATTGGTGGAACTCAGTCAGTATCACAGTAAAAATACCTCAGTGTGGTTCACTCGTCCAAAGTTTCAGTGGGGACCTGCAACGAAAAATTGAGGATATTGGGTTCATAGAATGTTGGAACGTGGCTATGCATACATTAAACCACATGTTCTCCTCATGCTGTTTCTAAAAATGTATGATTTAAGGCAGATTGTGGGAAATCAGTCAGTATAACAGTAGAAAATACCTCAGTGTGGTTCACTCGTCCAAAGTTTCAGTGGGGACCTGCAACGAAAAATTGAGGATATTGGGTTCATAGAATGTTGGAACGTGGCTATGCATACATTAAACCACATGTTCTCCTCATGCTGTTTCTAAAAATGTATGATTTAAGGCAGATTGTTGGAAATCAGTCAGTATCACAGTACAAAATACCTCAGTGTGGTTCACTCGTCCAAAGTTTCAGTGGGGACCTGCAACGAAAAATTGAGGATATTGGGTTCATAGAATGTTTGAACGTGGCTATGCATACATTAAACCACATGTTCTCCTCATGCTGTTTCTAAAAATGTATGATTTAAGGCAGATTGTTGGAAATCGCTCAGTATCACAGTAGAAAATACCTCAGTGTGGTTCACTCGTCCAAAGTTTCAGTGGGGACCTGCAACGAAAATTGAGGATATTGGGTTCATAGAATGTTGGAACGTGGCTATGCATACATTAAACCACATGTTCTCCTCATGCTGTTTCTAAAAATGTATGATTTAAGGCAGATTGTTGGAAATCACTCAGTATCACAGTAAAAAATACCTCAGTGCGGTTCACTCGTCCAAAGTTTCAGTGGGGACCTGCAACGAAAAATTGAGGATATTGGGTTCATAGAATGTTGGAACGTGGCTATGCATACATTAAACCACATGTTCTCCTCATGCTGTTTCTAAAAATGTATGATTTAAGGCAGATTGTTGGAAATCAGTCAGTATTACAGTACAAAATACCTCAGTGTGGTTCACTCGTCCAAAGTTTTCAGTGGGGACCTGCAAAAAATTGAGGATATTGGGTTCATAGAATGTTGGAACGTGGCTATGCATACATTAAACCACATGTTCTCCTCATGCTGTTTCTAAAAATGTATGATTTAATGCAGATTGTTGGAAATCACTCAGTATCACAGCATAAAATACCACAGTGCGGTTCACTCGTCCAAAGTTTCAGTGGGGACCTGCAACGAAAAATTGAGGATATTGGGTTCATAGAATGTTGAACGTGGCTATGCATACATTAAACCACATGTTCTCCTCATGCTGTTTCTAAAAATGTATGATTTAAGGCAGATTGTTGGAAATCAGTCAGTATTACAGTACAAAATACCTCAGTGTGGTTCACTCGTCCAAAGTTTCAGTGGGGACCTGCAACGAAAAATTGAGGATATTGGGTTCATAGAATGTTGGAACGTGGCTATGCATACATTAAACCACATGTTCTCCTCATGCTGTTTCTAAAAATGTATGATTTAAGGCAGATTGTTGGAAATCAGTAAGTATCACAGTAGAAAATAACTCAGTGTGGTTCACACGTACAAAGTTTCAGTGGGGACCTGCAAAAAAAAATTGAGGATATTGGGTTCATAGAATGTTGGAACGTGGCTATGCATACATTAAACCACATGTTCTCCTCATGCTGTTTCTAAAAATGTATGATTTAAGGCAGATTGTTGTAAATCAGTCAGTATTCAAGACGAAAATCACTCAGTGTGGTACACTCGTCCAAAGTTTCAGTGGGGACCTGCAACGAAAAATTGAGGATATTGGGTTCATAGAATGTTGAACGTGGCTATGCATACATTAAACCACATGTTCTCCTCATGATGTTTCTACAAATTTATGATTTAAGGCAGATTGTTTGAAATCACTCAGTATCACAGTAGAAAAAATACCTCAGTGTGGTTCACTCGTCCAAAGTTTCAGTGGGGACCTGCAACGAAAAATTGAGGATATTGGGTTCATAGAATGTTGGAACGTGGCTATGCATACATTAAACCACATGTTCTCCTCATGCTGTTTCTAAAAATGTATGATTTAAGGCAGATTGTTGGAAATCACTCAGTATCACAGATGAAAATACCTCAGTGTGGTTCACTCGTCCAAAGTTTCAGTGGGGACCTGCAACGAAAAATTGAGGATATTGGGTTCATAGAATGTTGGAACGTGGCTATGCATACATTAAACCACATGTTCTCCTCATGCTGTTTCTAAAAATGTATGATTTAAGGCAGATTGTTGGAAATCAGTCACTATCACAGATGAAAATACCTCAGTGTGGTTCACTCGTCCAAAGTTTCAGTGGGGACCTGCAACGAAAAATTGAGGATATTGGGTTCATAGAATGTTGGAACGTGGCTATGCATACATTAAACCACATGTTCTCCTCATGCTGTTTCTAAAAATGTATGATTTAAGGCAGATTGTTGGAAATCAGTCAGTATCACAGTAGAAAATACCTCATTGTGGTTCACTAGTCCAAAGTTTCAGTGGGGACCTGCAACGAAAAATTGAGGATATTGGGTTCATAGAATGTTGGAACGTGGCTATGCATACATTAAACCACATGTTCTCCTCATGCTGTTTCTAAAAATGTATGATTTAAGGCAGATTGTTGGAAATCAGTCAGTATCACAGTAGAAAATACCTCAGTGTGGTTCACTGTCCAAAGTTTCAGTGGGAACCTGCAACGAAAATTGAGGATATTGGGTTCATAGAATGTTGGAACGTGGCTATGCATACATTAAACCACATGTTCTCCTCATGCTGTTTCTAAAAATGTATGATTTAAGGCAGATTGTTGGAAATCGCTCAGTATCACAGTAGAAAATACCTCAGTGTGGTTCACTCGTCCAAAGTTTCAGTGGGGACCTGCAACGAAAAATTGAGGATATTGGGTTCATAGAATGTTGCAACGTGGCCATGCATACATTAAACCACATGTTCTCCTCATGCTGTTTCTAAAAATGTATGATTTAAGGCAGATTGTTGGAAATCAGTCAGTATCACAGTAGAAAATACCTCAGTGTGGTTCACTCGTCCAAAGTTTCAGTGGGGACCTGCAACGAAAAATTGAGGATATTGGGTTCATAGAATGTTGGAACGTGGCTATGCATACATTAAACCACATGTTCTCCTCATGCTGTTTCTAAAAATGTATGATTTAAGGCAGATTGTTGGAAATCAGTCAGTATCACAGTAGAAAATACCTCAGTGTGGTTCACTCGTCCAAAGTTTCAGTGGGGACCTGCAACGAAAAATTGAGGATATTGGGTTCATAGAATGTTGGAACGTGGCTATGCATACATTAAACCACATGTTCTCCTCATGCTGTTTCTAAAAATGTATGATTTAAGGCAGATTGTTGGAAATCAGTCAGTATCACAGTAAAAAATACCTCAGTGTGGTTCACTCGTCCAAAGTTTCAGTGGGGACCTGCAACGAAAAATTGAGGATATTGGGTTCATAGAATGTTGGAACGTGGCTATGCATACATTAAACCACATGTTCTCCTCATGCTGTTTCTAAAAATGTATGATTTAAGGCAGATTGTTGGAAATCAGTCAGTCTCACAGTAAAAATACCTCAGTGTGGTTCACTCGTCCAAAGTTTCAGTGGGGACCTGCAACGAAAAATTGAGGATATTGGGTTCATAGAATGTTGGAACGTGGCTATGCATACATTAAACCACATGTTCTCCTCATGCTGTTTCTAAAAATGTATGATTTAAGGCAGATTGTTGGAAATCACTCAGTATCACAGTACAAAATACCTCAGTGTGGTTCACTTGTCAAAAGTTTTTGTGGGGACCTGCAACGAAAAATTGAGGATATTGGGTTCATAGAATGTTGGAACGTGGCTATGCATACATTAAACCACATGTTCTCCTCATGCTGTTTCTAAAAATGTATGATTTAAGGCAGATTGTTGGAAATCACTCAGTATCACAGTAGAAAATACCTCATTGTGGTTCACTTGTCCAAAGTTTCAGTGGGGACCTGCAACGAAAAATTGAGGATATTGGGTTCATAGAATGTTGGAACGTGGCTATGCATACATTAAACCACATGTTCTCCTCATGCTGTTTCTAAAAATGTATGATTTAAGGCAGATTGTTGGAAATCACTCAGTATCACAGTAGAAAATACCTCAGTGTGGTTCACTCGTCCAAAGTTTCAGTGGGGACCTGCAACGAAAAATTGAGGATATTGGGTTCATAGAATGTTGGAACGTGGCTATGCATACATTAAACCACATGTTCTCCTCATGCTGTTTCTAAAAATGTATGATTTAAGGCAGATTGTTGGAAATCAGACAGTCTCACATTAAAAAAATCAGTGTGGTTCACTCGTCCAAAGTTTCAGTGGGGACCTGCAACGAAAAATTGAGGATATTGGGTTCATAGAATGTTGGAACGTGGCTATGCATACATTAAACCACATGTTCTCCTCATGCTGTTTCTAAAAATGTATGATTTAAGGCAGATTGTTGGAAATCAGTAAGTATCACAGTAGAAGATACCTCAGTGTGGTTCACTCGTCCAAAGTTTCAGTGGGGACCTGCAACGAAAAATTGAGGATATTGGGTTCATAGAATGTTGGAACGTGGCTATGCATACATTAAACCACATGTTCTCCTCATGCTGTTTCTAAAAATGTATGATTTAAGGCAGATTGTTGGAAATCAGTCAGTATCACAGTAAAAATACCTCAGTGTGGTTCACTCGTCCAAAGTTTCAGTGGGGACCTGCAACGAAAAATTGAGGATATTGGGTTCATAGAATGTTGAACGTGGCTATGCATACATTAAACCACATGTTCTCCTCATGCTGTTTCTAAAAATGTAGGATTTAAGGCAGATTGTGGGAAATCAGTCAGTATCACAGTAGAAAATACCTCAGTGTGGTTCACTCGTCCAAAGTTTCAGTGGGGACCTGCAAATAAAATTGATGATATTGGGTTCATAGAATGTTGGAACGTGGCTATGCATACATTAAACCACATGTTCTCCTCATGCTGTTTCTAAAAATGTATGATTTAAGGCAGATTGTTGTAAATCAATCAGTATCACAGTAGAAAATACCTCAGTGTGGTACACTCGTCCAAAGTTTCAGTGGGGACCTGCAACGAAAAATTGAGGATATTGGGTTCATAGAATGTTGGAACGTGGCTATGCATACATTAAACCACATGTTCTCCTCATGCTGTTTCTAAAAATGTATGATTTAAGGCAGATTGTTGGAAATCAGTCAGTATCACAGTAGAAAATACCTCAGTGTGGTTCACTCGTCCAAAGTTTCAGTGGGGACCTGCAACGAAAAATTGAGGATATTGGGTTCATAGAATGTTGGAACGTGGCTATGCATACATTAAACCACATGTTCTCCTCATGCTGTTTCTAAAAATGTATGATTTAAGGCAGATTGTTGGAAATCAGTCAGTATCACAGTACAAAATACCTCAGTGTGGTTCACTCGTCCAAAGTTTCAGTGGGGACCTGCAAAGAAAAATTGAGGATATTGGGTTCATAGAATGTTGGAACGTGGCTATGCATACATTAAACCACATGTTCTCCTCATGCTGTTTCTAAAAATGTATGATTTAAGGCAGATTGTTGGAAATCAGTCAGTATCACAGTAAAAAATACCTCAGTGTGGTTCACTCGTCCAAAGTTTCAGTGGGGACCTGCAACTAAAAATTGAGGATATTGGGTTCATAGAATGTTGGAACGTGGCTATGCATACATTAAACCACATGTTCTCCTCATGCTGTTTCTAAAAATGTATGATTTAAGGCAGATTGTTGGAAATCAGTCAGTATCACAGTAAAAAATACCTCAGTGTGGTTCACTCGTCCAAAGTTTCAGTGGGGACCTGCAACGAAAAATTGAGGATATTGGGTTCATAGAATGTTGGAACGTGGCTATGCATACATTAAACCACATGTTCTCCTCATGCTGTTTCTAAAAATGTATGATTTAAGGCAGATTGTTGGAAATCAGTCAGTATCACAGTAGAAAATACCTCAGTGTGGTTCACTTGTCAAAGTTTCAGTGGGGACCTGCAACGAAAAATTGAGGATATTGGGTTCATAGAATGTTGGAACGTGGCTATGCATACATTAAACCACATGTTCTCCTCATGCTGTTTCTAAAAATGTATGATTTAAGGCAGATTGTTGGAAATCAGTCAGTTTTACAGTTGAAAATACCTCAGTGTGGTACACTCGTCAAAAGTTTCAGTGGGGACCTGCAACGAAAAATTGAGGATATTGGGTTCATAGAATGTTGGAACGTGGCTATGCATACATTAAACCACATGTTCTCCTCATGCTGTTTCTAAAAATGTATGATTTAAGGCAGATTGTTGGAAATCACTCAGTATCACAGTAAAAAATACCTCAGTGTGGTTCAATAGTCCAAAGTTTCGGTGGGGACCTGCA
>JAIFZK010000076.1:0-45555 GCA_027481765.1 Tenualosa thibaudeaui | reverse complement strand
TCTATATCCCTAGATTAAACTATTCCAACATCTATATCCCTAGATTAAACTATTCCAACACATTACCACTACAGGAACTATCTAATCTAAACACACTAAATAACTACATAGAACGCAACTATCGTTCAATCCCACCACTACCAGCTAATCTCTTGAAACCCAACGAGACAATATACATTGGGCCGACAACGGCAAAACACATCCTCACACACTGGATACAACATTTAAACTAAACAGCCCCACAAACCCAGCCAAGGGAGGGAAAACAAGAATATTATTCTACTTTCAAAACACTTTCATCTCACTACACCACAAACCACATTATTGAACAAAGGCCTAACATTCATTCCTACACCCAAACCTACACGGAACCATAAACAACTACACCAGGATCTACAAATGTATCACCGCAGAATCAAATTAGCAATTTTTTTTGAAGAGGAGGAACAGGAACCTGTCCCCTTTAGATAACCATCAGACTGGACACCAAAGATCAACAGCTACCAGATGCAATACGACAACTCATCAACAAAGACATCAAAGAACTAAAGAACGTACCTACACAATACACAGAACCAGCTAACATCACACCAGAAGAAACTATAGCACTCAAACAACTCACCTCCAATCAACAAATAATAATCAAACCGGCAGATAAAGGCAGTGCTATTGTCATAATGGATAAGGACCAATACCTCCTGGAAGCATATAACCAACTTAATAACCCAGAATACTACAGAAAACTTTCAGAACCCATCTACCTACAAACAATCACTAAGATTAAAACAATACTTGACAACCTGAAAACAAAAAAATTCATTAACCAAAAACAACATACTTACCTACGGGAAACTCACATACCACGACCACGAAGATTCTACATCTTACCTAAAATCCACAAGGATCCCACCACATGGACAGTTCCGCACACCATCCCACCAGGACGCCCTATAGTTTCAGACATTAACAGCGAATCATACCACACAGCAGAATACATAGAACACTTTCTAACTCCCATCTCCATAAAACACCCTAGCTACATCAAGGACACATACCATTTCATAGAAACTATAAACAACATTACAATACCACATACAGCCTACCTATTCACTATGGACATAAATAGTTTATACACTAACATAGACACAACAGAAGGATTAACAGCCATTAAAACCTATTTTCACAAATACCCTAACAAAACGCCCAGATACGGATCTACTACATCTCTTGGAAATAAATCTCAACGACAACGACTTTGAATTCAATTCAGAATACTTTCTACAGATTAAAGGGACAGCCATGGGCCATAATTTTGCCCCAGCCTACGCCAACATCTTCATGGCTAACTGGGAAGAGGAGGCATTAGCCAAATGCCCAAAAACACCATTACAATACTACAGATACTTGGACGATATTTTCGGCATTTGGACACACTCAATGCAAGATTTCACACAATTCACGGACATTCTCAATAACCACTCACCGTCCATTAAGCTCAAATCACACATACACCCGAGACAATAGACTTTTTGGACACAACTATATACAAAGGGGATACATTTCACAACACCGACGACTAAACACTAAAGTATACTTTAAGGATACAGATACACATGCACTACTACACAAAACAAGCTTTCACCCCAAACATACCTTCAAAGGACTAGTAAAATCTCAGCTTCTAAGATTCCACAGGATATGCACACAACCTACAGACTTCCTTACAGCCACCAAGACACTATTCACAGCACTTAAACAGAGAAATTATTCACGACCTTTCCTTCGCAACTGTCTCAAAACTTTTCAACACAGAAAACATCAAACTACGGATAGCATCATCCCTTTTATCACTACTTACTCATCACCTAATGTCAGAGTTAGCAAGAAAATTAAACATAACTTCAAAACAACATTACAAGAACAAGGCCTCCTAACAGACTACAAAATAATCGCAGCACACAGAAGAAACAAAAATCTACAGGACTACCTGGTACACTCAAAGATCAAAACAAATACACAACACAAGCCAAAATACAGGACGGACTGTTTCCCACGCACAAAGTGGATCTACGACTCGGACAAGACAAACATATATCACATTCCACACCACTACCCACCCACAACCAAAAATGTAATATATTTGATCTGGTGCAACCAATGTCACATACAATATGTGGGTGAAACAGGAAATCAGCTAACAGTCAGGCTAACACAACACAGATACAACATCAGAACACACAAACAAACACACTTACCAATTGTACAACACTTCATCACACATGGATTAGCACAACTAAAATGTACAATAATCCGACACGACCCCTCTTGGTCCACATCAAAAAGACGGTAACAAGACCTATATTGGATACATAAATTAAAAACAAAAGAACCTACAGGACTGAACATAAAATAACTATACTTACGAACAACACGTACCTTTGGAAGGACAGTGCTATACACTGTGTCGCGCCATGTCCTGAAGATGAGAGGCAAACCCACAACCCCATCCCTAAACCTAAACCCCATGCCTAAACCTAACCCCAACCCTATGCCTAAACCTAACTCCCAGCCCCATCCCTAAACCTAAAACCTAAGCCCAATCCTACACCTAACCCCATTCCTAAACCTAACCCCAACCCCCAACCCCATTCCTAAACCTAACCCCAACCCCATACCTAAACCTAACCCCAACCCTCAACCCCATCCCTAAACCTAACCCCATCCCTAAACCTTACCCCACCCCTAAACCTAACCCCAACCCCTAACCCCATCCCTAAACCTAACCCCAATCCTAAAACCTAACCCTACCCCCAACCCCATCCCTAAACCTAACCCCATCCCTAAACCTAACCCCCAAACACCCATCCCTAAACCTATCCCCCCCAAACCCCCAGCCTCGCACCCAGGCCATTCAGCGATAGCAGTTTTCCCCTAAACCTAACCGGCCAGTTTTCCTCCAAAACCACAGTGTTGATTCTCATCACAAATACATACTTACCTTTTTCACTACAAGTTTTCAAGAAATAAATAGACACAATAAGACACAGACACAAAGATTTTCCACATAATAACCTTTAATCAAACATATACAACACACAAACCTCACAATAGGACATACACACAAAACTACAAACATATCAACCATATTTCATGTCAGAATCCTACAATCATCATACTCGATATCGAGGAAATCGAGAAACATCACACTCACTACTAAACTAATATCCCTACTTTAATTCATCTAACTACCACTCAACAACATTAAAAACATGGACTAAAATATCACAATACATCTACATGCTCAACCACTAGTCATGTTAACATTCCATGATCATTGTGCCCGATATCGAGGACATCGAGAAACATCACACTCACTACTAAAAACTATATACTTATTTTAATTCATCTAACTATCACCCAACACATTATAAACTAAAACATTCAGTACATCTACACTCTACTAAACATCTTTACTCACCTTGTTTACATCGAGCAGCAAGAAGAAGATCGAGAGGAGCCACCGGACTTATATAGGGGAGCTCCGCAGATTTCATTCATTCACTTACCAGCACAGCAGAACAACACAATGCATGCATTCTCTCTCTTGACTATTCAAAGCACAGTGCTAATTGCAAGCCAGCCTGAAGAAGATTCTCATTAGAATCGAAGCAGCGTCGCAGGCTTGCACAGAACATCTAAACACACAAAAAAACACACAAAAAAGAACAAAAAAAATTACTAAACACAAAAAAAGACAAAAAATATACAACACTACAACCACATCCCACATACACAACAAAACATACACATTGCTAAACACAACCTCAAAACACTGAACTTACACACAAGCAACAAACAAAAACTAATAATGACCAACGAAGACGGATGGACCACAGTCCATTATGGGCGCAGACGCCGTCTAACACCACCTACTGATCAATTCAGCAGAAAACGGGGCATAGTTACACCCCAAGAGATAGAAAACACACAGCCTACAAACAATGGACTTCAACTCCATCTCCACACCACAATAAACAGCAAAATACACACCAGAGAACTTACGCAGAGGTGGCAGCAGCACCAGCCCCTGCTTACAACACGCACGAAAACAATTGGCAACACCAACGCCCA
The DNA here is from genome assembly GCA_027481765.1 of Tenualosa thibaudeaui. Taxonomy (NCBI): domain Eukaryota; kingdom Metazoa; phylum Chordata; class Actinopteri; order Clupeiformes; family Clupeidae; genus Tenualosa; species Tenualosa thibaudeaui. The sequence continues at coordinate 41,424 of JAIFZK010000076.1, read as the reverse complement.
AAACACTCATACCAAAGACAACAACTAGCCCTACACCAACAGACGTACTCACACAAACAAAAACCCACACTACACAGGAAAACACCACAACATTACACCAACAACTACACACGACAACACACAGGAAATAACCCTACACCAATTACCAACACGCAGGATAGGGAAAACATAAACACAATATGTAAAGTTATCACCCTACTACATCACTTACACAACATCACCAAAGATGACAGGACAGTGGAACCACCCACAATAACACACATGGTCACCTATCTTACAGAAAACATAAGACCAGCCTTGCCCAACGAAAATGTTCAACAATTAATACAAGGAAATGCACAAAATTGGGCTCATACAACACTGCTAATTCTACAACAACACTATCAAGATACACTGGAACAAGAACTAGACAAACTAATCACAGAAGACCTAACAATTGGACAGAACTATTTGACAAAGCAGCCAAAAGGGCCAGACATTTTCGGGAAGAAGACTAAAGGATGAAACCATCAATCATGCTAGGGAGGTGATATCGGCCTACTTTGGAGCACTTCCAGATTACGAAGAACCCCAAACAACCACCACCACAGACAAAACTCTAGACCAACCAACAACAACAGACACAACAATAAATGCAAGAGCAACAAGAACAAACACAACTACACAGGAGAACCAAGCACACACACCGAACACACCGCTATGGTCGAGGACCTCATCACACTGGACGAAATACACTCTGAGGACACAACGCCAATTACAACTCTACACACACCAAATGAAAATAACCTAACACCACTACCACAAAGACTTAGATTCTCGAACACACCACTATCAGATGGGAGCCCGCTACTAACAACCAAGACCACTACAGACCAAAACACCTCCAATAACACTATGACTCAATATTCAGGGACCCATACAACACAGACTCAGCTTACACTACAACCAACACACAACACACCTAATCAGACAACACCCACAACTAACAACACACTACATCCAACACACAACACACCTAATCAGACAACATCCCCAACCAACAACACACTACATCTAACAGACACACAACCTACAATACAGCCACAGGACCAAAACACCCATAATATACCACACACAACACCACAAAGGGTCAGCAGACACCCAAACACAAAACACAAGATTAAAAATTGGACACTATATATCTGGAAACCCAATGTCATAGTGGGAGACTCTAACCTAGCTAACATAGGGCAATACAGCCAGGAGGATATCCAGATAGATAGCTATCCAGGGCATAATTTTCTCCATGCGGAGACACTAATGCAGAAAGCTAAAGCAAAGGGACCAGTGCAAAACATTATCCTATCATTTGTGATCAACAGTAGATCTGCAAAGTCTATGAAACCACAGCGAAGCAACTACAAAGAGCCTACAAGGCTACCAAGGACAAATTCCCACAGGCTAACATCTATATCCCTAGATTAAACTATTCCAACACATTACCACTACAGGAACTATCTAATCTAAACACACTAAATAACTACATAGAACGCATAACTATCGTTCAATCCCACCACTACCAGCTAATCTCTTGAAACCCAACGAGACAATATACATTGGGCCGACAACGGCAAAACACATCCTCACACACTGGATACAACATTTAAACTAAACAGCCCCACAAACCCAGCCAAGGGAGGGAAAACAAGAATATTATTCTACTTTCAAAACACTTTCATCTCACTACACCACAAACCACATTATTGAACAAAGGCCTAACATTCATTCCTACACCCAAACCTACACGGAACCATAAACAACTACACCAGGATCTACAAATGTATCACCGCAGAATCAAATTAGCAATTTTTTTGAAGAGGAGGAGCAGGAACCTGTACCCTTTACATTACCATCAGACTGGACACCAAAGATCAACAGCTACCAGATGCAATACGACAACTCATCAACAAAGACATCAAAGAACTAAAGAACGTACCTACACAATACACAGAACCAGCTAACATCACACCAGAAGAAACTATAGCACTCAAACAACTCACCTCCAATCAACAAATAATAATCAAACCGGCAGATAAAGGCAGTGCTATTGTCATAATGGATAAGGACCAATACCTCCTGGAAGCATATAACCAACTTAATAACCCAGAATACTACAGAAAACTTTCAGAACCCATCTACCTACAAACAATCCCTAAGATTAAAACAATACTTGACAACCTGAAAACAAAAAAATTCATTAACCAAAAACAACATACTTACCTACTGGGAAACTCACAGCAACTACCACGAAGATTCTACATCTTACCTAAAATCCACAAGGATCCCACCACATGGAAAGTTACGCACACCATCACACCAGGTCTCACTATAGTTTCAGACATTAACAGCGAATCATACCACACAGCAGAATACATAGAACACTTTCTAACTCCCATCTCCATAAAACACCCTAGCTACATCAAGGACACATACCATTTCATAGAAACTATAAACAACATTACAATACCACATACAGCCTACCTATTCACTATGGACATAAATAGTTTATACACTAACATAGACACAACAGAAGGATTAACAGCCATTAAAACCTATTTTCACAAATACCCTAACAAAAAAGACCAGATAAGGAACTACTACAACTCTTGAAATAAATCTCAACTACAACGACTTTGAATTCAATTCAGAATACTTTCTACAGATTAAAGGAACAGCCATGGGCAAAAATTTGCCCCAGCCTACGCCAACATCTTCATGGCTAACTGGGAAGAGGAGGCATTAGCCAAATGCCCAAAAACACCATTACAATACTACAGATACTTGGGCGATATTTTCGGCATTTGGACACACTCAATGCAAGATTTCACACAATTCACGGACATTCTCAATAACCACTCACCGTCCATTAAGCTCAAATCACACATACACCCGAGACAATAGACTTTTTGGACACAACTATATACAAAGGGATACATTTCACAACACCGGACGACTAAACACTAAAGTATACTTTAAGGATACAGATACACATGCACTACTACACAAAACAAGCTTTCACCCCAAACATACCTTCAAAGGACTAGTAAAATCTCAGCTTCTAAGATTCCACAGGATATGCACACAACCTACAGACTTCCTTACAGCCACCAAGACACTATTCACAGCACTTAAACAGAGAAATTATTCACGACCTTTCCTTCGCAACTGTCTCAAAACTTTTCAACACAGAAAACATCAAACTACGGATAGCATCATCCCTTTTATCACTACTTACTCATCACCTAATGTCAGAGTTAGCAAGAAAATTAAACATAACTTCAAAACAACATTACAAGAACAAGGCCTCCTAACAGACTACAAAATAATCGCAGCACACAGAAGAAACAAAAATCTACAGGACTACCTGGTACACTCAAAGATCAAAACAAATACACAACACAAGCCAAAATACAGGACGGACTGTTTCCCACGCACAAAGTGGATCTACGACTCGGACAAGACAAACATATATCACATTCCACACCACTACCCACCCACAACCAAAAATGTAATATATTTGATCTGGTGCAACCAATGTCACATACAATATGTGGGTGAAACAGGAAATCAGCTAACAGTCAGGCTAACACAACACAGATACAACATCAGAACACACAAACAAACACACTTACCAATTGTACAACACTTCATCACACATGGATTAGCACAACTAAAATGTACAATAATCCGACACGACCCCTCTTGGTCCACATCACAAAGACGGGCACAAGAACGATATTGGATACATAAATTAAAAACAAAAGAACCTACAGGACTGAACATAAAATAACTATACTTACCGAACAACACTTACCTTTGGAAGGACAGTGCTATACACTGTGTCGCGCCATGGCCTGAAGATGCGAGGCAAACCCAAAACCCCATCCCTAAACCTAAACCCCATGCCTAAACCTAACCCCAACCCTATGCCTAAACCTAACTCCCAGCCCCATCCCTAAACCTAAAACCTAAGCCCAATCCTACACCTAACCCCATTCCTAAACCTAACCCCAACCCCCAACCCCATTCCTAAACCTAACCCCAACCCCATCCCTAAACCTAACCCCAACCCTCAACCCCATCCCTAAACCTAACCCCAACCCAAAAACAAACCCCACCCTAAACCTAACCCCAACCCCAGCCCCATCCCTAAACCTAACCCCAATCCTAAAACCTAACCCCTACCCCCAACCCCATCCCGAAACCTAACCCCATCCCAAAACCAAACCCCCAAACCCCCCACCCAAAACCAAACCCCCCAAACCCCAGCCACGCCCCCAGGCCAGTCAGCGATAGCAGGTTTCCCTAAACCTAACCCTAACCTCCAAAACCACAGTGTTGACCTAACACAAATAATACTTACCATTTGACTACAAGTTTTCAAGAAATAAATACCCACAAATAAGACACAGCCACACTCACATTGCTAACCTTTAATCAAACTTATGCTGCACACTAAGCTCACAATTGGCCCCTATGCTAAAACTACAATTTTAAGAACAAACTTCATGTCAGAATCCTAAAAGAAAGGAAATAAATAAATAAATAAATATACTTACCAGAGACTTACCTTGGTCTGAGATACATATACTTACCTGGAAACCTGAAAGATAAAAAAGAAGTTAAGACACATAGTATAAAAGGGAGGAACAGGGCATGCTCATTTCATTTGTAGCCCAATCCTGATGAAGGACAGACTATGTCGAAAGCGTTGCAACAGGCTACTTGAGACACATTTTGACTAGTCACATTTTAATTTCATTTGATTTATTTTATGGTGTGGACATGGGGGGAGGGTGATAGCAATATAAAAACCAATTAATACGGGGATGTGGGTTGGAGGTGTGGGAGGATGGGTGATGGAGATACTGTCCTTCTGGGGGCATGTATGGGAGGTGAGCTGGATGGATGCTAAGCGTCTCAGGGATTGTGACCGTGGGGAGGTTGCCCTGGGGGATAGTGAACCGGTGTAAGGCCAGTGCCAAACCGACCTCAGGTCGGAATGATTTAACCTAATCATGCCCGTGCCTGCATCCGGATCTGCCCCGGGCGCCTGACCTACACGGATCTGCCGGTCTGATGGCAAGGTACCTTACAGATCTGCCTGTCTGCACTTGGGGAACTTTGTTTCTTGAATCCTAGACCTACGCCGTAAGCTAAGTTCTAAATTAAAACGCCCCTTAAGAATTAGACTCATTGGAATTACCCACGCTAACCTAAATTTAACTATCTAAACCCTAAGCTAAATTCTAAATTTAACAATCTAAAATTAAGACTCATTCTAAATTAAGACTCATTCAAGGAGCTAATCTAACTCAGATAGCTAACCTTAATCTAAATTTTTGCCTAAACCTAACAGGAGCTAATCTAATTCAGATAGCTAACCTTAACCTAAATCTTGGCCTAAACCTAACCATTAGTGAACCCCATTTGGATAATCTAAATTTAAAAGCTAATCTAACTCAGATAGCTAACCTTAACCTAAACTCTTACCTAAACTTAACCAAAGCTAATCTAATTCAGATAGCTAACTTTAACTTAAATCTTGGCCTAAACCTAACCATTAGTGAACCCCATTTGACTAATTTAAATTTAAAACCCCAAATTGAAGCCACACTCACATTGCTAACTAAAACTTTGCTGCCCTAAGCTAAATTGGCCCCTATGCTAAATTACAATTTTAAGACAAACTATGTGAATCTAAAAGATAGATAAATAAATAAACAAATAAATATACTTACCAGAGACTTACCTTGGTCTGAGATACATATACTTACCTGGAAACCTGAAAGATAAAAATGAAGTTAAGACACATAGTATACAGGTGAGGAACATGGCATGATCATTTAAGTTGAAGCCCAAGCCTGATGAAGGACAGACTATGTACGAAAGCGTTACCAAGAGCTACTTGAGACACATTTTGACTAGTCACATTTTAATTTCATTTGATTTATTTTATGGTGTGGACATGGGGGGAGGGTGATAGCAATATAAAAACCAATTAATACGGGGATGTGGGTTCGCGGTGTGGGAGGATGGGTGATGGAGATACTGTCCTTCTGGGGGCATGTATGGGAGGTGAACTGGATGGATGCTAGCGTCTCAGGGGATTGTGACCGTGGGGAGGTTGCCCTGGGGGGATAGTGAACCGGTGTAAGGCCAGTGCCAAACCGACCTCAGGTCGGAATGTTTTAACCCTAAATTCCTTACCCTAACCCTCTACCCTTACCTAACCTAACCCCTTACCTAAACTTAACCCTTACCTAACCCCTACCCCAACCTAATTCCTTACCTAACCCTCTACCCTTACCTAACCTAACCCTTACCTAAACTTAACCCTTACCTATCCTCTACCCTTACCTAACCTAACCTCTTACCCTAACTCAACCCTTACCCCAACCCTCTACCCTTACCCTAACCTAACCTCTTACCCCAACCCCAACCCTTACCTAAGCCCTTACCCCAACCTAACCCTAAACCCCTTGGCTGGGACACTGCTCTGACCCTACCGGGTTAGCTGGGCGAGAAAATTCTCCCTAACCTAACCTAACCTAACCTAACCTAGGATCTGCCCCCTCCCTCTGGCCAAGGGGCTAACCTAATCTGCTCTGGATGTGTTGGGATGGGGATGTGAACTGGGGGTCTTTATGGGGCTAACCTAATCTGCTTTGGACAAATGGAGATGTGGATGTGAACTGGGGGTCTTGAAGTCGATCGTCCTGGACCTTAAATACAAAAAAACAGGTGTAAATAAACACAATAGTGAAAAAACACAATAAATAAAATTAATACTTACCTGGGGAGAAGGAGAAACCTAAATTAAGGACTAATTAAGACCTAAAGAGGAAGAAGACACATTATAAAAGGAGGAGCCACACTCTGAGCCCTCAGTTGGAGCTGAGCATTCTAAGGAGCAACATGCTCATACACCCATAAGCACAGCCCTTACCATGCCTGGCGAGATCGCTGGAGATCGAAGCGCGTAGCAGAAATAGGGCTAGTGCTAATGATAAGGGCAAAAAGGCCAAAATTAAGATACACATTTAGTAAGCTAATTATGCGGGAAGAGCCTATTATGGCTAACTAAACTAAAATTAATTAGACTCCAACATCCCTGCTAAGCCTAAGCTCTCCCTTTTAAAAGCTAAATTAGGCTAATTGGAATTTACTAACCCCAACCAGGACCAAATCCTAACCCTAACCTTGGGTAATTTAATGCTAATTCGAGCCTTGGCCTAAAGGCTAACCCTAATCTGCCTCATTTCTATTGTGTGGAGATGTGAACTGGGGGTCTTAACGGGACTATCCCTAATCTGCCTTGTCTCAGTGTGTGTGGAGATGTGAACTGGGGGCTTACGGTCGGGGTGGGGGATAGTGAACAGCGTAGGACAGTGCCTAACCGGGCCCACCTCGGTGGGCTAGGGATTGTATTAACCCTAACCTAACCTAACCTAACCTAACCTAACCTAGCTAATTTTTGAAACCCCCACAGGGCTATGGCCCTGTGGTTCATATATTATATCTCACATTCTACACGGCAACACAAACACTATACTGACACTTACAATCACTCAGGCGTGGAGAGGGCAGGAAAAATATCTAAGGAGCGGGATGGGGGCTCTAAGTAGTGGAGGGAAGGACAGTGCACTAGCCAGGCCGCGCCCCGCTCCTTAGTGAGTGATGGCGCGGCCTGGCATCTATGTTAAATTTCCTAACCAGCCAGTTATCCTCCCTGACGTAAATCTTGGAGCCTAAACCTAAACCAAACCCTTACCCTAACCCCTCTTACCCACAAGGACCCTAACACCTAAATGCCTAAACCTAAACTGGCATGCTAACCCTAACTATATAGCCCCAAGTCCATAAGCTAACTCTAAGTCTACAAACTAACTCTAACTAGCATGACCCCACTAAGCTAAACAACTAGCTAAACCCAAGAGTAGAACCCACAATTAGCTGAGAGAACCCCATAGGTTAAAGAAGATAATATTTTTGGCTACTCGATTAAGATGATAAGGACACACAAGGCTGAAAGGCCCAAAGGCTAGCCATAAGAGATGATTCCCTAACATAAAACAATTACACTGAACAACATAAGATAAAGATTAAGACACACAATAATTGAGATTAGATTGGATTACATCTATACTGACACTAATAAGAAGACACACAAACATTGGAAGAACAGAAAACTTTATTGATCACATTAAAACATATGAAAACAATTCTGAATTTTTAAGTCTAAGACATTTACTAGAGAAAATAGCCTTTACCTAACTATGGAGGAATCTCAAGTTCAGCACAACTCACCTTGGGAACGCACGACCTGCCTAAGATTAACATAAGCTTAAAACAGCTAACCCCAAGAGTAAAGTGTACATCTAGAACATACTTACCTGGAGAACACAAACTGGACAACAACCTGGAAGAAAAACAAACATACAACAAGTTAAACACACATACACAAACACTAGTTGACCTAGGATACTCACCTACAGATACTCACAAAAATACATGAGAACACACAAACAAAACACTGATAACACTTACATTGACATGGAACTGGAAGAGTACATACCCTAATATTAAGGGATACTCTAAGATTATTAACATCTAAACTGACAAACATATACTGAAAAACTACACATAACTTACAAGAGTAAATAACCTAGGAAGATAACTGGAAGACATACACATAAATACAATCAAAATAACATAAGATTAACATATACTTACCTTGGGATGTGCAGGAACTGCGGGGGGCGGAGCTACAGTATAAAAGGACTTGCACAGAGGGCTCCAGGTCATTAGCCCTTGCCTGATGAAGAGCCCAAGAGGCTCAGCAGCGTCGCAAAATGGGCTAATCTTAGCTAATTTTTGAAACCCCCCACAGGGCTATGGCCCTGTGGTTCATATATCATATCTCACATTCTACACGGCAACACAAACACTATACTGACACTTACAATCACTCGGGCGTGGAGAGGGCAGGAAAAATATCTAAGGAACGGGATGGGGGGCTCTAAGTAGTGGAGGGAAGGACAGTGCACTAGCCAGGCCGCCCCTCCTTAGTGAGTGGTGGCGGCCTTGCATCCTATGTTAAATTACCTAACCAGCCAGTTATCCTCCCTGACGTAAACTTGGAGCCTAAACCTAAACCAAACCATTACCCTAACCCCTGTGGACCCACAAGTGACCTAACACCTAAATGCCTAAACCTAAACTGACATGCTAGACCCTAACTATATAGCCCCAAGTCCATAAGCTAACTCTATGTCTACAAACTAACTACTGAACTAGCATGACCCCACTAATCTAAACAACTAGCTAAACCCAAGACAAGAACCCACAATTGCTGAGGAACCCCATAGGTTAAAGAAGTAATATTTTTGGCTAACTCTATTAAGATGATAAGACATACAAGGCTGAAAGGCCCAAAGGCTAGCCATAAGAGAGATTCCCTAACATAAAACAATTACACTGAACAACATAAGACAAAGATTAGACACACAATAATTGAGATTACATCTTAATTACATCCATACTGACACTAATTAGAAGAGACACAAATATTGGAAGAACAGAAAACTTTATTGATCACATCAAACATATGAAAAACAACTCTGAATTGCCTAAGTCTAAGAAATTTACTAGAGAAAATAGCCTCTTACCTAACTATGGAGGAATCTCAATCTGCACTAGACTCACCTTGGGAGCGTGGACGACGTGCCTAAGATTAACATAAGCTTAAAACAGCTAACCCCAAGAGCTAAAGTGTACATCTAGAACATACTTACCTGGAGAACACCAAACTGGACAACAACCTGGAAGAAAAACAAACATACAACAAGTTAAACACACATACACAAACACTAGTTGACCTAGGATACTCACCTACAGATACTCACAAAAATACATGAGAACACACAAACAAAACACTGATAACACTTACATTGACATGGAACTGGAAGAGTACATACCCTAATATTAAGGGATACTCTAAGATTATTAACATCTAAACTGACAAACATATACTGAAAAACTACACATAACTTACAAGAGTAAATAACCTAGGAAGATAACTGGAAGATATACACATAAATACAATCAATATAACATAAGATTAACATTTACTTACCTTGGGATGTGCAGGATCTGGGGGCGGAGCTACAGTATAAAAGGACTTGCACAGAGGGCTCCAGCGTCATTAGCCCTTGCCTGATGAAGAGCCCAAGAGGCTCAAACGTCGCAAATGGGCTAATCTAAGCTAATTTTGAAACCCCACAGGGCTATGGCCCTGTGGTTCATATATCATATCTCACATTCTACACGGCAACACAAACACTATACTGACACTTACAATCACTGGCGTGGAGAGGGCAGGAAAAATATCTAAGGAACGGGATGGGGGCTCTAAGTAGTGGAGGGAAGGACAGTGCACTAGCCAGGCGCGCCCCTCCTTAGTGAGTGGTGGCTGGCTGGCATCTATGTTAAATTTCCTAACCAGCCAGTTATCCTCCCTGACGTAAATCTTGGAGCCTAAACCTAAACCAAACCCTTACCCTAACCCTCTACCCACAAGGACCCTAACACCTAAATGCCTAAACCTAAACTGGCATGCTAACCTAACTATATAGCCCCAAGTCCATAAGCTAACTCTATGTCTACAAACTAACTCTAACTAGCATGACCCCACTAAGCTAAACAACTAGCTAAACCCAAGAGTAGAACCCACAATTAGCTGAGAGAACCCCATAGGTTAAAGAAGATAATATTTTTGGCTACTCTATTAAGATGATAAGGACACACAAGGCTGAAAGGCCCAACGGCTAGCCATAAGAGATGATTCCTAACATAAATCAATTACACTGAACAACATAAGATAAAGATTAAAACACACAATAATTGAGATTAGATTTGATTACATCTATACTGACACAAATAAGAAGACACACAAACATTGGAAGAAAATAAAAATTTATTTATCACACAAAACATATGAAAACAACTCTGAATTTTTAAGTCTAAGAAATTTACTAGAGAAAATAGCCTTTACCTAACTATGGAGGAATCTCAAGTTCAGCACAACTCACCTTGGGAACATATGACCTGCCTAAGATTAACATAAGCTTAAAACAGCTAACCCCAAGAGTAAAGTGTACATCTAGAACATACTTACCTGGAGAACACAAACTGGACAACAACCTGGAAGAAAAACAAACATACAACAAGTTAAACACACATACACAAACACTAGTTGACCTAGGATACTCACCTACAGATACTCACAAAAATACATGAGAACACACAAACAAAACACTGATAACACTTACATTGACATGGAACTGGAAGAGTACATACCCTAATATTAAGGGATACTCTAAGATTATTAACATCTAAACTGACAAACATATACTGAAAAACTACACATAACTTACAAGAGTAAATAACCTAGGAAGATAACTGGAAGATATACACAAAATACAATCAAAATAACATAAGATTAACATATACTTACCTTGGGATGTGCAGGATCTGGGGGGAGCTACAGTATAAAAGGACTTGCACAGAGGGCTCCAGCATCATTAGCCCTTGCCTGATGAAGAGCCCAAGAGGCTCAAACGCGTCGCAAATGGGCTAATCTAAGCTAATTTTTGAAACCCCACAGGGCTATGGCCCTGTGGTTCATATATCATATCTCACATTCTACACGGCAACACAAACACTATACTGACACTTACAATCACTCGTGGAGAGGGCAGGAAAAATATCTAAGGAACGGGATGGGGGCTCTAAGTAGTGGAGGGAAGGACAGTGCACTAGCCAGGCCGCCCCTCCTTAGTGAGTGGGCTGCCTGGCATCTATGTTAAATTTCCTAACCAGCCAGTTATCCTCCCTGACGTAAATCTTGGAGCCTAAACCTAACCCTAACCCTAACCCTAACCCTCTTAAAACCACAAGGACCCTAACACCTAAATGCCTAAACCTAAACTGGCATGCTAACCCTAACTATATAGCCCCAAGTCCATAAGCTAACTCTATGTCTACAAACTAACTCTAACTAGCATGACCCCACTAAGCTAAACAACTAGCTAAACCCAAGAGTAGAACCCACAATTAGCTGAGAGAACCCCATAGGTTAAAGAAGATAATATTTTTGGCTACTCTATTAAGATGATAAGGACACACAAGGCTGAAAGGCCCAAAGGCTAGCCATAAGAGATGATTCCTAACACTAAAACAATTACACTGAACAACATAAGATAAAGATTAACACACACAATAATTGAGATTAGATTTGATTACATCTATACTGACACTAATAAGAAGAGACACAAACATTGGAAGAACAGAAAACTTTATTGATCACATCAAAACATATGAAAACAACTCTGAATTTTTAAGTCTAAGAAATTTACTAGAGAAAATAGCCTTTACCTAACTATGGAGGAATCTCAAGTTCAGCACAACTCACCTTGGGAACATACGACCTGCCTAAGATTAACATAAGCTTAAAACAGCTAACCCCAAGAGTAAAGTGTACATCTAGAACATACTTACCTGGAGAACACAAACTGGACAACAACCTGGAAGAAAAACAAACATACAACAAGTTAAACACACATACACAAACACTAGTTGACCTAGGATACTCACCTACAGATACTCACAAAAATACATGAGAACACACAAACAAAACACTGATAACACTTACATTGACATGGAACTGGAAGAGTACATACCCTAATATTAAGGGATACTCTAAGATTATTAACATCTAAACTGACAAACATATACTGAAAAACTACACATAACTTACAAGAGTAAATAACCTAGGAAGATAACTGGAAGATATACACATAAATACAATCAAAATAACATAAGATTAACATATACTTACCTTGGGATGTGCAGGATCTGCGGGGGCGGAGCTACACAGTAAAAGGACTTGCACAGAGGGCTCCAGCATCATTAGCCCTTGCCTGATGAAGAGCCCAAGAGGCTCAAACGCGTCGCAAATGGGCTAATCTAAGCTAATTTTTGAAACCCCACAGGGCTATGGCCCTGTGGTTCATATATCATATCTCACATTCTACACGGCAACACAAACACTATACTGACACTTACAATCACTCGGGCGGAGAGGGCAGGAAAAATATCTAGGGAACGGGATGGGGGCTCTAAGTAGTGGAGGGAAGGACAGTGCACTAGCCAGCCGCGCCCGCCTTAGTGAGTGGTGGCTGCCTGGCATCTATGTTAAATTTCCTAACCAGCCAGTTATCCTCCCTGACGTAAATCTTGGAGCCTAAACCTAAACCAAACCCTTACCCTAACCCCTCTTACCCACAAGGACCCTAACACCTAAATGCCTAAACCTAAACTGGCATGCTAACCCTAACTTATAGCCCCAAGTCCATAAGCTAACTCTATGTCTACAAACTAACTGTAACTAGCATGACCCCACTAAGCTAAACAACTAACTAAACCCAAGAGTAGAACCCACAATTAGCTGAGAGAACCCCATAGGTTAAAGAAGATAATATTTTTGGCTACTCTATTAAGATGATAAGGACACACAAGGCTGAAAGGCCCAAAGGCTAGCCATAAGAGATGATTCCCTAACATAAAACAATTACACTGAACAACATAAGATAAAGATTAAGACACACATAATTGAGATTAGATTTGATAACATCTATACTGACACTAAAAAGAAGACACACAAAAATTGTAATAACACAAAACTTTATTTATAACATAAAAACATATGTAAAAAAAAAAAAAAACTCTGAATTTTTAAGTCTAAGAAATTTACTAGAGAAAATAGCCTTTACCTAACCATGGAGGAATCTCAAGTTCAGCACAACTCACCTTGGGAACGCACGACCTGCCTAAGATTAACATAAGCTTAAAACAGCTAACCCCAAGAGTAAAGTGTACATCTAGAACATACTTACCTGGAGAACATAAACTGGACAACAACCTGGAAGAAAAACAAACATACAACAAGTTAAACACACATACACAAACACTAGTTGACCTAGGATACTCACCTACAGATACTCACAAAAATACATGAGAACACACAAACAAAACACTTTAACACTTACATTGACATGGAACTGGAAGAGTACATACCCTAATATTAAGGGATACTCTAAGATTATTAACATCTAAACTGACAAACATATACTGAAAAACTACACATAACTTACAAGAGTAAATAACCTAGGAAGATAACTGGAAGACATACACATAAATACAATCAAAATAACATAAGATTAACATATACTTACCTTGGGATGTGCAGGACTCTCGGGGCGGAGCTACAGTATAAAAGGACTTGCACAGAGGGCTCCAGCATCATTAGCCCTTGCCTGATGAAGAGCCCAAGAGGCTCAAACGCGTCAGCAAATGGGCTAATCTAAGCTAATTTTGAAACCCCACAGGGCTATTGCCCTGTGGTTCATATATCATATCTCACATTCTACACGGCAACACAAACACTATACTGACACTTACAATCACTGGGGCGTGGAGAGGGCAGGAAAAATATCTAAGGGAACGGGATGGGGGGGCTCTAAGTAGTGGAGGGAAGGACAGTGCACTAGCCAGGCGCCCCTCCTTAGTGAGTGGTGGGCTGCCTGGCATCTATGTTAAATTTCCTAACCAGCCAGTTATCCTCCCTGACGTAAATCTTGGAGCCTAAACCTAAACCAAACCCTTACCCTAACCCCCTTACCCACAAGGACCCTAACACCTAAATGCCTAAACCTAAACTGGCATGCTAACCCTAACTATATAGCCCCAAGTCCATAAGCTAACTCTAAGTCTACAAACTAACTCTAACTAGCATGACCCCACTAAGCTAAACAACTAGCTAAACCCAAGAGTAGAACCCACAATTAGCTGAGAGAACCCCATAGGTTAAAGAAGATAATATTTTGGCTACTCTATTAAGATGATAAGGACACACAAGGCTGAAAGGCCCAAAGGCTAGCCATAAGAGATGATTCCCTAACATAAAACAATTACACTGAACAACATAAGATAAAGATTAAGACACACAATAATTGAGATTAGATTTGATTACATCTATACTGACACTAATAAGAAGAGACACAAACATTGGAAGAACAGAAAACTTTATTGATCACATCAAAACATATGAAAACAACTCTGAATTTTTAAGTCTAAGAAATTTACTAGAGAAAATAGCCTTTACCTAACTATGGAGGAATCTCAAGTTCAGCACAACTCACCTTGGGAACTCTTTACCTGCCTAAGATTAACATAAGCTTACAACAGCTAACCCCAAGAGTAAAGTAGTACATCTAGAACATACTTACCTGGAGAACATAAACTGGACAACAACCTGGAAGAAAAACAAACATACAACAAGTTAAACACACATACACAAACACTAGTTGACCTAGGATACTCACCTACAGATACTCACAAAAATACATGAGAACACACAAACAAAACACTGATAACACTTACATTGACATGGAACTGGAAGAGTACATACCCTAATATTAAGGGATACTCTAAGATTATTAACATCTAAACTGACAAACTACACATAACTTACAAGAGTAAATAACCTAGGAAGATAACTGGAAGATATACACATAAATACAATCAAAATAACATAAGATTAACATATACTTACCTTGGGATGTGCAGGATCTGGGGCGGAGCTACAGTATAAAAGGACTTGCACAGAGGGCTCCAGTGTCATTAGCCCTTGCCTGATGAAGAGCCCAAGAGGCTCGAAACGCGTCGCAAATGGGCTAATCTAAGCTAATTTTTGAAACCCCACAGGGCTATGGCCCTGTGGTTCATATATCATATCTCACATTCTACACGGCAACACAAACACTATACTGACACTTACAATCACTCGGGCGTGGAGAGGGCAGGAAAAATATCTAAGGAACGGGATGGGGGCTCTAAGTAGTGGAGGGAAGGACAGTGCACTAGCCAGGCGCTCGCCTTAGTGAGTGGTGGCGCGGCCTGGCATCTATGTTAAATTTCCTAACCAGCCAGTTATCCTCCCTGACGTAAATCTTGGAGCCTAAACCTAAACCAAACCCTAACCCTAACCCTTACCCACAAGGACCCTAACACCTAAATGCCTAAACCTAAACTGGCATGCTAACCCTAACTATATAGCCCCAAGTCCATAAGCTAACTCTAAGTCTACAAACTAACTCTAACTAGCATGACCCCACTAAGCTAAACAACTAGCTAAACCCAAGAGTAGAACCCACAATTAGCTGAGAGAACCCCATAGGTTAAAGAAGATAATATTTTTGGCTACTCTATTAAGATGATAAGGACACACAAGGCTGAAAGGCCCAAAGGCTAGCCATAAGAGATGATTCCCTAACATAAAACAATTACACTGAACAACATAAGATAAAGATGAAGACACACAATAATTGAGATTAGATTTGATTACATCTATACTGACACTAATAAGAAGACACACAAACATTGGAAGAACAGAAAACTTTATTGATCACACCAAAACATATGAAAACAATTCTGAATTTTTAAGTCTAAGACATTTGCTAGAGAAAATAGCCTTTACCTAACTATGGAGGAATCTCAAGTTCAGCACAACTCACCTTGGGAACGCACGACCTGCCTAAGATTAACATAAGCTTAAAACAGCTAACCCCAAGAGTAAAGTGTACATCTAGAACATACTTACCTGGAGAACACAAACTGGACAACAACCTGGAAGAAAAACAAACATACAACAAGTTAAACACACATACACAAACACTAGTTGACCTAGGATACTCACCTACAGATACTCACAAAAATACATGAGAACACACAAACAAAACACTGATAACACTTACATTGACATGGAACTGGAAGAGTACATACCCTAATATTAAGGGATACTCTAAGATTATTAACATCTAAACTGACAAACATATACTGAAAAACTACACATAACTTACAAGAGTAAATAACCTAGGAAGATAACTGGAAGAATACACATAAATACAATCAAAATAACATAAGATTAACATATACTTACCTTGGGATGTGCAGGATCTGCGGGCGGAGCTACAGTATAAAAGGACTTGCACAGAGGCTCCAGTGTCATTAGCCCTTGCCTGATGAAGAGCCCAAGAGGCTCAAACGCGTCAAATGGGCTAATCTAAGCTAATTTTTGAAACCCCCACAGGGCTATGGCCCTGTGGTTCATATATCATATCTCACATTCTACACGGCAACACAAACACTATACTGACACTTACAATCACTGGCGTGAGAGGGCAGGAAAAATATCTAAGGGAACGGGATGGGGGCTCTAAGTAGTGGAGGGAAGGACAGTGCACTAGCAGGCCGCCTCTCCCTTAGTGAGTGATGGCTGGCCTGGCATCTATGTTAAATTTCCTAACCAGCCAGTTATCCTCCCTGACGTAAATCTTGGAGCCTAAACCTAAACCAAACCCTTACCCTAACCCTCTTACCCACAAGGACCCTAACACCTAAATGCCTAAACCTAAACTGGCATGCTAACCTAACTATATAGCCCCAAGTCCATAAGCTAACTCTAAGTCTACAAACTAACTCTAACTAGCATGACCCCACTAAGCTAAACAACTAGCTAAACCCAAGAGTAGAACCCACAATTAGCTGAGAGAACCCCATAGGTTAAAGAAGATAATATTTTTGGCTACTCTATTAAGATGATAAGGACACACAAGGCTGAAAGGCCCAAAGGCTAGCCATAAGAGATGATTCCTAACATAAAACAATTACACTGAACAACATAAGATAAAGATGAAAACACACAATAATTGAGATTAGATTTGATTACATCTATACTGACACTAATAAGAAGACACACAAACATTGGAAGAACAGAAAACTTTATTGATCACACCAAAACATATGAAAACAATTCTGAATTTTTAAGGCTAAGACATTTGCTAGAGAAAATCGCCTTACCTAACTATGGAGGAATCTCAAGTTCAGCACAACTCACCTTGGGAGCATGACCTGCCTAAGATTAACATAAGCTTAAAACAGCTAACCCCAAGAGTAAAGTGTACATCTAGAACATACTTACCTGGAGAACATAAACTGGACAACAACCTGGAAGAAAATCAATCATACAACAAGTTAAACACACATACACAAACACTAGTTGACCTAGGATACTCACCTACAGATACTCACAAAAATACATGAGAACACACAAACAAAACACTGATAACACTTACATTGACATGGAACTGGAAGAGTACATACCCTAATATTAAGGGATACTCTAAGATTATTAACATCTAAACTGACAAACATATACTGAAAAACTACACATAACTTACAAGAGTAAATAACCTAGGAAGATAACTGGAAGATATACACATAAATACAATCAAAATAACATAAGATTAACATATACTTACCTTGGGATGTGCAGGACCTGCGGGGCGGAGCTACAGTATAAAAGGACTTGCACAGAGGGCTCCAGTGTCATTAGCCCTTGCCTGATGAAGAGCCCAAGAGGCTCAAACGCGCCGCAAATGGGCTAATCTAAGCTAATTTTTGAAACCCCCACAGGCTATGGCCCTGTGGTTCATATATCATATCTCACATTCTACACGGCAACACAAACACTATACTGACACTTACAATCACTCGGGCGTGGAGAGGGCAGGAAAAATATCTAAGGGAACGGGATGGGGGGGCTCTAAGTAGTGGAGGGAAGGACAGTGCACTAGCCAGGCCGCGCCCGCCCTTAGTGAGTGTGGCTGCCTGGCATCTATGTTAAATTTCCTAACCAGCCAGTTATCCTCCCTGACGTAAATCTTGGAGCCTAAACCTAAACCAAACCCTTACCCTAACCCTCTACCCACAAGGACCCTAACACCTAAATGCCTAAACCTAAACTGGCATGCTAACCCTAACTATATAGCCCCAAGTCCATAAGCTAACTCTAAGTCTACAAACTAACTCTAACTAGCATGACCCCACTAAGCTAAACAACTAGCTAAACCCAAGAGTAGAACCCACAATTAGCTGAGAGAACCCCATAGGTTAAAGAAGATAATATTTTTGGCTACTCTATTAAGATGATAAGGACACACAAGGCTGAAAGGCCCAAAGGCTAGCCATAAGAGATGATTCCCTAACATAAAACAATTACACTGAACAACATAAGATAAAGATTAAGACACACAATAATTGAGATTAGATTTGATTACATCTATACTGACACTAATAAGAAGACACACAAAAATTGGTAGAACAGAAAACTTTATTGATCACACAAAACATATGAAAACAACTCTGAATTTTTAAGTCTAAGAAATTTACTAGAGAAAATAGCCTTTACCTAACTATGGAGGAATCTCAAGTTCAGCACAACTCACCTTGGGAACGCATCGACCTGCCTAAGATTAACATAAGCTTAAAACAGCTAACCCCAAGAGTAAAGTGTACATCTAGAACATACTTACCTGGAGAACACAAACTGGACAACAACCTGGAAGAAAACAAACATACAACAAGTTAAACACACATACACAAACACTAGTTGACCTAGGATACTCACCTACAGATACTCACAAAAATACATGAGAACACACAAACAAAACACTGATAACACTTACATTGACATGGAACTGGAAGAGTACATACCCTAATATTAAGGGATACTCTAAGATTATTAACATCTAAACTGACAAACATATACTGAAAAACTACACATAACTTACAAGAGTAAATAACCTAGGAAGATAACTGGAAGATATACACATAAATACAATCAAAATAACATAAGATTAACATATACTTACCTTGGGATGTGCAGGAACTGGGGGGGAGCTACAGTATAAAAGGACTTGCACAGAGGGCTCCAGTGTCATTAGCCCTTGCTGATGAAGAGCCCAAGAGGCTCAAACGCGGCAAATGGGCTAATCTAAGCTAATTTTTGAAACCCCACAGGGCTATGGCCCTGTGGTTCATATATCATATCTCACATTCTACACGGCAACACAAACACTATACTGACACTTACAATCACTCGGGCGTGGAGAGGGCAGGAAAAATATCTAAGGGAACGGGATGGGGGGGCTCTAAGTAGTGGAGGGAAGGACAGTGCACTAGCCAGGCGCCCGCTCCTTAGTGAGTGGTGGCTGCCTGGCATCTATGTTAAATTTCCTAACCAGCCAGTTATCCTCCCTGACGTAAATCTTGGAGCCTAAACCTAAACCAAACCCTTACCCTAACCCTCTTACCCACAAGGACCCTAACACCTAAATGCCTAAACCTAAACTGGCATGCTAACCCTAACTATATAGCCCCAAGTCCATAAGCTAACTCTAAGTCTACAAACTAACTCTAACTAGCATGACCCCACTAAGCTAAACAACTAGCTAAACCCAAGAGTAGAACCCACAATTAGCTGAGAGAACCCCATAGGTTAAAGAAGATAATATTTTTGGCTACTCTATTAAGATGATAAGGACACACAAGGCTGAAAGGCCCAAAGGCTAGCCATAAGAGATGATTCCCTAACATAAAACAATTACACTGAACAACATAAGATAAAGATTAAGACACACAATAATTGAGATTAGATTTGATTACATCTATACTGACACTAATAAGAAGACACACAAACATTGGAAGAACAGAAAACTTTATTGATCACACCAAAACATATGAAAACAATTCTGAATTTTTAAGTCTAAGACATTTGCTAGAGAAAATAGCCTTTACCTAACTATGGAGGAATCTCAAGTTCAGCACAACTCACCTTGGGAACGCACGACCTGCCTAAGATTAACATAAGCTTAAAACAGCTAACCCCAAGAGTAAAGTGTACATCTAGAACATACTTACCTGGAGAACACAAACTGGACAACAACCTGGAAGAAAAACAAACATACAACAAGTTAAACACACATACACAAACACTAGTTGACCTAGGATACTCACCTACAGATACTCACAAAAATACATGAGAACACACAAACAAAACACTGATAACACTTACATTGACATGGAACTGGAAGAGTACATACCCTAATATTAAGGGATACTCTAAGATTATTAACATCTAAACTGACAAACATATACTGAAAAACTACACATAACTTACAAGAGTAAATAACCTAGGAAGATAACTGGAAGACATACACATAAATACAATCAAAATAACATAAGATTAACATATACTTACCTTGGGATGTGCAGGAACTGCGGGGGGCGGAGCTACAGTATAAAAGGACTTGCACAGAGGGCTCCAGTGTCATTAGCCCTTGCCTGATGAAGAGCCCAAGAGGCTCGAAACGCGTCGCAAATGGGCTAATCTAAGCTAATTTTTTGAAACCCCCACAGGGCTATGGCCCTGTGGTTCATATATCATATCTCACATTCTACACGGCAACACAAACACTATACTGACACTTACAATCACTCGGGCGTGGAGAGGGCAGGAAAAATATCTAAGGGAACGGGATGGGGGGGCTCTAAGTAGTGGAGGGAAGGACAGTGCACTAGCCAGGCCGCGCCCCGCTCCTTAGTGAGTGATGGCGCCTGGCATCTATGTTAAATTTCCTAACCAGCCAGTTATCCTCCCTGACGTAAATCTTGGAGCCTAAACCTAAACCAAACCCTTACCCTAACCCCTCTTACCCACAAGGACCCTAACACCTAAATGCCTAAACCTAAACTGGCATGCTAACCCTAACTATATAGCCCCAAGTCCATAAGCTAACTCTAAGTCTACAAACTAACTCTAACTAGCATGACCCCACTAAGCTAAACAACTAGCTAAACCCAAGAGTAGAACCCACAATTAGCTGAGAGAACCCCATCGGTTAAAGAAGATAATATTTTTGGCTACTCTATTAAGATGATAAGGACACACAAGGCTGAAAGGCCCAAAGGCTAGCCATAAGAGATGATTCCCTAACATAAAACAATTACACTGAACAACATAAGATAAAGATTAAGACACACAATAATTGAGATTAGATTTGATTACATCTATACTGACACTAATAAGAAGACACACAAACATTGGAAGAACAGAAAACTTTATTGATCACACCAAAACATATGAAAACAATTCTGAATTTTTAAGTCTAAGACATTTGCTAGAGAAAATAGCCTTTACCTAACTATGGAGGAATCTCAAGTTCAGCACAACTCACCTTGGGAACGCACGACCTGCCTAAGATTAACATAAGCTTAAAACAGCTAACCCCAAGAGTAAAGTGTACATCTAGAACATACTTACCTGGAGAACACAAACTGGACAACAACCTGGAAGAAAAACAAACATACAACAAGTTAAACACACATACACAAACACTAGTTGACCTAGGATACTCACCTACAGATACTCACAAAAATACATGAGAACACACAAACAAAACACTGATAACACTTACATTGACATGGAACTGGAAGAGTACATACCCTAATATTAAGGGATACTCTAAGATTATTAACATCTAAACTGACAAACATATACTGAAAAACTACACATAACTTACAAGAGTAAATAACCTAGGAAGATAACTGGAAGATATACACATAAATACAATCAAAATAACATAAGATTAACATATACTTACCTTGGGATGTGCAGGAACTGCTGGGGCGGAGCTACAGTATAAAGGACTTGCACAGAGGGCTCCAGTGTCATTAGCCCTTGCCTGATGAAGAGCCCAAGAGGCTCAAACGCGCCGCAAATGGGCTAATCTAAGCTAATTTTTGAAACCCCACAGGGCTATGGCCCTGTGGTTCATATATCATATCTCACATTCTACACGGCAACACAAACACTATACTGACACTTACAATCACTCGGGCGTGGAGAGGGCAGGAAAAATATCTAAGGAACGGGATGGGGGCTCTAAGTAGTGGAGGGAAGGACAGTGCACTAGCCAGGCGCGCCCGCCCTTAGTGAGTGATGGGCGGCCTGGCATCTATGTTAAATTTCCTAACCAGCCAGTTATCCTCCCTGACGTAAATCTTGGAGCCTAAACCTAAACCAAACCCTAACCCTAACCCGTACCCACAAGGACCCTAACACCTAAATGCCTAAACCTAAACTGGCATGCTAACCCTAACTATATAGCCCCAAGTCCATAAGCTAACTCTAAGTCTACAAACTAACTCTAACTAGCATGACCCCACTAAGCTAAACAACTAGCTAAACCCAAGAGTAGAACCCACAATTAGCTGAGAGAACCCCATCGGTTAAAGAAGATAATATTTTTGGCTACTCTATTAAGAAGATAAGGACACACAAGGCTGAAAGGCCCAAAGGCTAGCCATAAGAGATGATTCCAAAACATAAAACAATTACACTGAACAACATAAGATAAAGATTAAGACACAATAAATTGAGATTAGATTTGATTACATCTATACTGACACTAATAAGAAGACACACAAACATTGGAAGAACAGAAAACTTTATTGATCACATCAAAACATATGAAAACAACTCTGAATTTTTAAGTCTAAGAAATTTACTAGAGAAAATAGCCTTTACCTAACTATGGAGGAATCTCAAGTTCAGCACAACTCACCTTGGGAACGCATCGACCTGCCTAAGATTAACATAAGCTTAAAACAGCTAACCCCAAGAGTAAAGTAGTACATCTAGAACATACTTACCTGGAGAACACAAACTGGACAACAACCTGGAAGAAAAACAAACATACAACAAGTTAAACACACATACACAAACACTAGTTGACCTAGGATACTCACCTACAGATACTCACAAAAATACATGAGAACACACAAACAAAACACTGATAACACTTACATTGACATGGAACTGGAAGAGTACATACCCTAATATTAAGGGATACTCTAAGATTATTAACATCTAAACTGACAAACATATACTGAAAAACTACACATAACTTACAAGAGTAAATAACCTAGGAAGATAACTGGAAGATATACACATAAATACAATCAAAATAACATAAGATTAACATATACTTACCTGGGGATGTGCAGGATCTGCGGGGCGGAGCTACAGTATAAAAGGACTTGCACAGAGGGCTCCAGTGTCATTAGCCCTGCTCTGATGAAGAGCCCAAGAGGCTCAAACAGCCGCAAATGGGCTAATCTAAGCTAATTTTGAAACCCCACAGGGCTATGGCCCTGTGGTTCATATATCATATCTCACATTCTACACGGCAACACAAACACTATACTGACACTTACAATCACTCGGGCGTGGAGAGGGCAGGAAAAATATCTAAGGGAACGGGATGGGGGGGCTCTAAGTAGTGGAGGGAAGGACAGTGCACTAGCCAGGCCGCCCGCTCCTTAGTGAGTGGTGCGCTGCCTGGCATCTATGTTAAATTTCCTAACCAGCCAGTTATCCTCCCTGACGTAAATCTTGGAGCCTAAACCTAAACCAAACCCTTACCCTAACCCCTCTACCCACAAGGACCCTAACACCTAAATGCCTAAACCTAAACTGGCATGCTAACCCTAACTATATAGCCCCAAGTCCATAAGCTAACTCTATGTCTACAAACTAACTCTAACGAGCATGACCCCACTAAGCTAAACAACTAGCTAAACCCAAGAGTAGAACCCACAATTAGCTGAGAGAACCCCATAGGTTAAAGAAGATAATATTTTTGGCTACTCTATTAAGATGATAAGGACACACAAGGCTGAAAGGCCCAAAGGCTAGCCATAAGAGATGATTCCCTAACATAAAACAATTACACTGAACAACATAAGATAAAGATTAAGACACACAATAATTGAGATTAGATTTGATTACATCTATACTGACACTAATAAGAAGAGACACAAACATTGGAAGAACAGAAAACTTTATTGATCACATCAAAACATATGAAAACAACTCTGAATTTTTAAGTCTAATAAATTTACTAGAGAAAATAGCCTTTACCTAACTATGGAGGAATCTCAAGTTCAGCACAACTCACCTTGGGAACGCACGACCTGCCTAAGATTAACATAAGCTTAAAACAGCTAACCCCAAGAGTAAAGTACATCTAGAACATACTTACCTGGAGAACACAAACTGGACAACAACCTGGAAGAAAAACAAACATACAACAAGTTAAACACACATACACAAACACTAGTTGACCTAGGATACTCACCTACAGATACTCACAAAAATACATGAGAACACACAAACAAAACACTGATAACACTTACATTGACATGGAACTGGAAGAGTACATACCCTAATATTAAGGGATACTCTAAGATTATTAACATCTAAACTGACAAACATATACTGAAAAACTACACATAACTTACAAGAGTAAATAACCTAGGAAGATAACTGGAAGATATACACATAAATACAATCAAAATAACATAAGATTAACATATACTTACCTTGGGATGTGCAGGAACTATGGGGCGGAGCTACAGTATAAAAGGACTTGCACAGAGGGCTCCAGTGTCATTAGCCCTTGCCTGATGAAGAGCCCAATAGGCTCCAAACGCGTCGCAAATGGGCTAATCTAAGCTAATTTTTTTAAACCCCCACAGGGCTATGGCCCTGTGGTTCATATATCATATCTCACATTCTACACGGCAACACAAACACTATACTGACACTTACAATCACTCGGGCGTGGAGAGGGCAGGAAAAATATCTAAGGGAACGGGATGGGGGGGCTCTAAGTAGTGGAGGGAAGGACAGTGCACTAGCCAGGCGCCCGCCCTTAGTGAGTGGTGGCGGCCTGGCATCTATGTTAAATTTCCTAACCAGCCAGTTATCCTCCCTGACGTAAATCTTGGAGCCTAAACCTAAACCAAACCCTTACCCTAACCCTCTTACCCACAAGGACCCTAACACCTAAATGCCTAAACCTAAACTGGCATGCTAACCCTAACTATATAGCCCCAAGTCCATAAGCTAACTCTAAGTCTACAAACTAACTCTAACTAGCATGACCCCACTAAGCTAAACAACTAGCTAAACCCAAGAGTAGAACCCACAATTAGCTGAGAGAACCCCATCGGTTAAAGAAGATAATATTTTTGGCTACTCTATTAAGATGATAAGGACACACAAGGCTGAAAGGCCCAAAGGCTAGCCATAAGAGATGATTCCCTAACATAAAACAATTACACTGAACAACATAAGATAAAGATTAAGACACACAATAATTGAGATTAGATTTGATTACATCTAGACTGACACTAATAAGTAGACACACAAACATTGGAAGAACAGAAAACTTTATTAATCACTTTAAAACATATGAAAACAACTCTGAATTTTTAAGTCTAAGAAATTTACTAGAGAAAATAGCCTTTACCTAACTATGGAGGAATCTCAAGTTCAGCACAACTCACCTTGGGAGCATACGACCTGCCTAAGATTAACATAAGCTTAAAACAGCTAACCCCAAGAGTAAAGTAGTACATCTAGAACATACTTACCTGGGAGAACACAAACTGGGACAACAACCTGGAAGAAAAACAAACATACAACAAGTTAAACACACATACACAAACACTAGTTGACCTAGGATACTCACCTACAGATACTCACAAAAATACATGAGAACACACAAACAAAACACTGATAACACTTACATTGACATGGGAACTGGAAGAGTACATACCGTTATATTTAGGTATTCTCTAAGATTATTAACATCTAAACTGACAAACATATACTGAAAAAAACTACACATAACTTACAAGAGTAAATAACCTAGGAAGATAACTGGAAGATATACACATAAAAATACAATCAAAATAACATAAGATTAACATATACTTACCTTGGGATGTGCAGGATCTGCAGGGGCGGAGCTACAGTATAAAAAGGACTTGCACAGAGGGCTCCAGTGTCATTAGCCCTTGCTCGATGAAGAGCCCAAGATTGCTCAGCTTGCGTCATAAAATGGGCTAATCCTAGCTAATTTGAAACCCCACAGGGCTATGGCCCTGTGGTTCATATATCATATCTCACATTCTACTACGGCTAACACAAACACTATACTGACACTTACAATCACCTGTGGAGAGGGCAGGAAAAATATCTAAGGAAGGGATGGGGGCTCTAAGTAGTGGAGGGAAGGACAGTGCACTAGCCAGGCAGCCCCGCTCCTTAGTGAGTGATGAATGAGCCTGGCATCTATGTTAAATTTCCTAACCCTAACCATAACCTAACCTAACCCTAACCCTAACCTAACCCTTAAGCCTAAATTAGGCATAACCTAAGCCTCAAATTAGAGATGAAAAACCTAAATTAAGGATGACCCTACCATGCCTGAAGAGAGTGGACGAACTCAAAGGCGTGCAAAACTGGGCATCGGCGCAATTTAATTGGACAGGAAGGGGTGGGGGAAAACATCTTGGGGATGGAGAACGGTGTGGAGTGGGGCCTTATGTGGGCCTGGATGGGGATAGTGAACTGGTGGGTACTCGGAGCGTCTCAGGGGAGGTGAACCGTGGTGGGAAGTGTCTTCTGGGGAGGAAGTTCCTGAGAATGGGGAGGTGAACTTGTGTAAGGCCCGTGCCCAACCTGAGCCCCACCTCGGTGGGGACAGGAATTTCTAAGCCTAATCCTGCCCAGTGCCTGCACATGATCTGCCTCTCTGGGGGCATCAACCACCACGGATCTGCCATCTGATGGCAAGAGCCTAAAGATCTGCCCCTCTGGGCTTGGGTGTGGCTAAGCCTAACCTAACTAACCTAACCTAACCCCTTAAACCCACTAAAATCCATAATGCTTACCTAAATTAGTACCCACCTTGCTAAGCTAATCTAAGCTACACCCAATATGGGGGCCGCATGACCTGCTAATGAGAAAAACCTGTGGAAGAAAAACAAAATTAAAAACAAGGGAAAGCTAACAAAAGCACCCTATCATACTTACCTTGGGATGTGCAGAGTCTGCGGGGTGGAGTCTAGGAGCAGAAAGAAAACCAAATTAGAATAAAGCCAAATTAGGCAAATTAAGAGACACAATTGGATAAATTAAAGGCAAATTAGGGAAGTAAGACACAATTGATTTAAAGCCAAATTAGGCATAATTAAAAGCCTCAAATTAGAGATGAAAAAACCTAAATTAAGGATGACCCCTACCATGCCTGAAGAGAGTGACGGAACTCAAAGCAGCGTCGCAAAACTGGGGGGGCATCGGCGCAAATTTAATTGGACAGGAAGGGGTGGGAAAACATCTTGGGGATGGAGAACGGTGTGGAGTGGGGCCTTATGTGGGCCTGGATGGGGATAGTGAACTGGTGGGTACTCGGGCGTCTCAGGGGAGGTGAACCGTGGTGGGGAAGTGTCTTCTGGGGAGGAAGTTCCTGAGAATGGGGAGGTGAACTTGTGTAAGGCCCGTGCCCAACCTGAGCCCCCACCTCGGTGGGGACAGGAATTTCCTAAGCCTAATCCTGCCAGTGCCTGCACATGATCTGCCTCTCTGGGGCATCAACCACCACGGATCTGCCATCTGATGGCAAAGAGCCTAAAGATCTGCCCCTCTGGGCTTGGGTGTGGCTAAGCCCTAACCTAACCTAACCCTAACCCTAACCCCTTAAACCCACTAAAATCCATAATGCTTACCTAAATTAGTACCCACCTTGCTAAGCTAATCTAAGCTACACCCAATATGGGGCCGCATGACCTGCTAATGAGAAAAACCTGTGGAAGAAAAACAAAATTAAAAACAAGGGAAAGATAACCAAAGCACCCTATCATACTTACCTTTACTTACCTTGGATGTGCAGAGTCTGCGGGGGGTGGAGTCTAGGAGCAGAAAGAAAACCAAATTAGAATAAAGCCAAATTAGGCAAATTAAGAGACACAATTGGATAAATTAAAGGCAAATTAGGGAAGTAAGACACAATTGATTTAAAGCCAAATTAGGCATAATTAAAAGCCTCAAATTAGAGATGAAAAAACCTAAATTAAGGATGACCCCTACCATGCCTGAAGAGAGTGACGGAACTCAAAGCGCGTCGCAAAACTGGGGCATCGGCGCAATTTAATTGGACAGGGGAAGGGGTGGGGAAAACATCTTGGGGATGGAGAACGGTGTGGAGTGGGGCCTTATGTGGGCCTGGATGGGGATAGTGAACTGGTGGGTACTCGGGCGTCTCAGGGGAGGTGAACCGTGGTGGGGAAGTGTCTTCTGGGAGGAAGTTCCCTGAGAATGGGGAGGTGAACTTGTGTAAGGCCCGTGCCCAACCTGAGCCCCACCTCGGTGGGGACAGGAATTTCCTAAGCCTAATCCTGCCAGTGCCTGCACATGATCTGCCTCTCTGGGGGCATCAACCACCACGGATCTGCCATCTGATGGCAAAGAGCCCTAAAGATCTGCCCCTCTGGGCTTGGGTGTGGCTAAGCCCTAACCCTAACCTAACCCTAACCCTAACCCCTTAAACCCACTAAAATCCATAATGCTTGCATAAATTAGTACCCACCTTGCTAAGCTAATCTAAGCTACACCCAATATGGGGCCATGACCTGCTAATGAGAAAAACCTGTGGAAGAAAAACAAAATTAAAAACAAGGAAAGCTAACAAAAGCACCCTATCATACTACTTACCTTGGATGTGCAGAGTCTGCGGGGGGTGGAGTCTAGGAGCAGAAAGAAAACCAAATTAGAATAAAGCCAAATTAGGCAAATTAAGAGACACAATTGGATAAATTAAAGGCAAATTAGGGAAGTAAGACACAATTGATTTAAAGCCAAATTAGGCATAATTAAAAGCCTCAAATTAGAGATGAAAAAACCTAAATTAAGGATGACCCCTACCATGCCTGAAGAGAGTGCCGGAACTCGAATCGCGTCGCAAAACGGGGGCAGCGCCGCACTGTAATTGGACAGGGACGGGGTGGGGAAAACATCTTGGGGATGGAGAACGGTGTGGAGTGGGGCCTTATGTGGGCCTGGATGGGGATAGTGAACTGGTGGGTACTCGGGCGTCTCAGGGGAGGTGAACCGTGGTGGGGAAGTGTCTTCTGGGGAGGAAGTTCCTGAGAATGGGAGGTGAACTTGTGTAAGGCCCGTGCCCAACCTGAGCCCCACCTCGGTGGGGACAGGAATTTCCTAAGCCTAATCCTGCCAGTGCCTGCACATGATCTGCCTAACCCTAACCACTAATCTGGGGGCCATCCTTAACCTAAAACCACTACATCACAACATCTAAACCTAAAAGCTAATCTAGCTAAATGGGGTAACGGTGTTAACCCTAGAGGATAACCGTGCTTCACTGGGGCTGCAACTTTGCAGCCCCAGTATATATTTTCTAACCTAACCAGCCAGTTATCCTCCCTAACGTAAGTCCCTAAACCTAACCCCAATCCCTTAAGGCCTAAAATGGCATTGAAGATGAGTGGGAGAGTGTAAACAAACAAGACAGAGGAAAGATAAGAAGATAAACACAAGATTAACAGAGGATACTTACCGAAGATGGGAAACCTTCAAGATAAAAGATACACAATTACATTAAGATAAACAGAGTTGAAGGGTCACAAAGTAAAGAAACTAAAGCTAATCTAAGCTAACCAAACCCTAAATAAGATTAATCTAAGCTACCTCAGGCACATTGAAGATACACTTAGCTAATATGCATCTATCTAAGCTAAACTAAGCAAATCTAAGATAATTAAAGCTAAACTAAGCACATCTAAGCTAAAATCAGCAAACTAATAAAATTAAAGCTAAACTAATAAGATAAACTGCATCTGCCTAAGATAAACTAAGCACATCTAAGATAATTAAAGCTAAACTAAGCAAATC
Organism: Tenualosa thibaudeaui; assembly: GCA_027481765.1. Classification (NCBI taxonomy): domain Eukaryota; kingdom Metazoa; phylum Chordata; class Actinopteri; order Clupeiformes; family Clupeidae; genus Tenualosa; species Tenualosa thibaudeaui. The sequence continues at coordinate 10,601 of JAIFZK010000076.1, read as the reverse complement.
TAAAGCTAAACACAGCAAACTAAGTGCCAGAAGCCAACCAGTATAAAAGGAGGAGCCACATGAAAATCCCTCACTCTGTCTTTGACCTCTGTTCGAGTAACATGCCCTGAAGCCTGATGAAGACCAAATGGTGTCAAACGTTGCAACTCAGGGAGCATGAATAAAGGCTGAAAAACTAAAGCTAGCTAAACCTATTGAACTAAAGCCTACTAATATCTAAACTTAATTTTTGGAAAAGCCATAGCCACACTCTGGCATGGCAAACACTCTTGGGAAAGGCTAAATGAAGACTGCTAAGTCTAATGTTTGAACCTGGCTAGGCCAAATCGGTCAGCTAACACTAAAAACTAAATCTAATTCTTACCTAACCCTAACCTTGGGGGCTAGCCCTTATCCTAAAACCACTACATCACAACATCTAAACCTAAAAGCTAATCTAGCTAAATGGTGTGGAGTGACGGTGTTGGGCAGTAGAGGATGGACCGTGCATTTCACTGGGGCTGCATCTTTGCAGCCCCAGTATATATTTTCTAACCTAACCAGCCAGTTATCCTCCCTAACGTAAGTCCCTAAACCTAACCCCAATCCCTTAAGGCCTAAAATGGCATTGAAGATGAGTGGGAGAGTGTAAACAAACAAGACAGAGGAAAGATAAGAAGATAAACACAAGATTAACAGAGGATACTTACCGAAGATGGAAACCTGCAAGATAAAAGATACACAATTACATTAAGATAAACAGAGTTGAAGGGTCACAAAGTAAAGAAACTAAAGCTAATCTAAGCTAACCAAAACCTAAATAAGATTAATCTAAGCTACCTCAGGCACATTGAAGATAAACTAAGCTAATATGCATCTATCTAAGCTAAACTAAGCAAATCTAAGATAATTAAAGCTAAACTAAGCACATCTAAGCTAAACTCAGCAAACTAAGATAATTAAAGCTAAACTAAGATAAACTGCATCTACCTAAGATAAACTAAGCACATCTAAGATAATTAAAGCTAAACTAAGCACATCTAAGCTAAACTCAGCAAACTAAGATAATTAAAGCAAACTAAGTGCCAGAAGCCAACCAGTATAAAAGGAGGAGCCACATGAAAATCCCTCACTCTGTCTTTGACCTCTGTTCGAGTAACATGCCCTGAAGCCTGATGAAGACCAAATGGTGTCAAACGTTGCAACTCAGGGAGCATGAATAAAGGCTGAAAAACTAAAAAGCTAGCTAAACCTATTGAACTAAAGCCTACTAATATCTAAACTTAATTTTTGGAAAAGCCATAGCCACACTCTGGCATGGCAAACACTCTTGGGAAAGGCTAAATGAAGACTGCTAAGTCTAATGTTTGAACCTGGCTAGGCCAAATCGGTCAGCTAACACTAAAACTAAATCTAATTCTTACCCTAACCCTAACCTTGGGGGCTAGCCCTTATCCTAAAACCACTACATCATAACATCTAAACCTAAAAGCTAATCTAGCTAAATGGTGTGGAGTGACGGTGTTGGGCAGTAGAGGGATGGACCGTGCATTTCACTGGGGCTGCATCTTTGCAGCCCCAGTATATATTTTCTAACCTAACCAGCCAGTTATCCTCCCTAACGTAAGTCCCTAAACCTAACCCCAATCCCTTAAGGCCTAAAATGGCATTGAAGATGAGTGGGAGAGTGTAAACAAACAAGACAGAGGAAAGATAAGAAGATAAACACAAGATTAACAGAGGATACTTACCCGAAGATGGGAAACCTGCAAGAAAAAGATACACAATTACATTAAGATAAACAGAGTTGAAGGGTCACAAAGTAAAGAAACTAAAGCTAATCTAAGCTAACCAAAACCTAAATAAGATTAATCTAAGCTACCTCAGGCACATTTAAGATAAACTAAGCTAATATGCATCTATCTAAGCTAAACTAAGCAAATCTAAGATAATTAAAGCTAAACTAAGCACATCTAAGCTAAACTCAGCAAACTAAGATAATTAAAGCTAAACTAAGATAAACTGCATCTACCTAAGATAAACTAAGCACATCTAAGATAATTAAAGCTAAACTAAGCACATCTAAGATAATTAAAGCTAAACTAAGCAAATCTAAAGCTAAACACAGCAAACTAAGTGCCAGAAGCCAACCAGTATAAAAGGAGGAGCCACATGAAAATCCCTCACTCTGTCTCTGACCTCTGTTCGAGTAACATGACACTTAAGCCTGATGAAGACCAAATGGTGTCGAAACGTTGCAACTCAGGGAGCATGAATAAAGGCTGAAAAACTAAAAGCTAGCTAAACCTATTGAACTAAAGCCTACTAATATCTAAACTTAATTTTTGGAAAAGCCATAGCCACACTCTGGCATGGCAAACACTCTTGGGAAAGGCTAAATGAAGACTGCTAAGTCTAATGTTTGAACCTGGCTAGGCCAAATCGGTCAGCTAACACTAAAAACTAAATCTAATTCTTACCCTAACCCTAACCTTGGGGGGGCTAGCCCTTATCCCTAAAACCACTACATCATAACATCTAAACCTAAAAGCTAATCTAGCTAAATGGTGTGGAGTGACGGTGTTGGGCAGTAGAGGGATGGACCGTGCATTTCACTGGGGCTGCATCTTTGCAGCCCCAGTATATATTTTCTAACCTAACCAGCCAGTTATCCTCCCTAACGTAAGTCCCTAAACCTAACCCCAATCCCTTAAGGCCTAAAATGGCATTGAAGATGAGTGGTGGGAGAGTGTAAACAAACAAGACAGAGGAAAGATAATAAGATACACAAAATATTAACAGATGATACTTACACGAAGATGTGAAACCTTCAATATAAAAGATACAAAATTAAATTAAGATAAACAGATTTGAATGGTCACAAAGTAAAGAAACTAAAGCTAATCTAAGCTAACCACACCCTAAATAAGATTAATCTAAGCTACCTCAGGCACATTTAAGATAAACTAAGATAATATGCATCTATCTAAGCTAAACTAAGCAAATCTAAGATAATTAAAGCTAAACTAAGCACATCTAAGCTAAACTCAGCAAACTAAGATAATTAAAGCTAAACTAAGATAAACTGCATCTACCTAAGATAAACTAAGCACATCTAAGATAATTAAAGCTAAACTAAGCACATCTAAAAGCTAAACACAGCAAACTAAGTGCCAGAAGCCAACCAGTATAAAAGGAGGAGCCACATGAAAATCCCTCACTCTGTCTTTGACCTCTGTTCGAGTAACATGCCCCTGAAGCCTGATGAAGACCAAATGGTGTCAAACGTTGCAACTCAGGGAGCATGAATAAAGGCTGAAAAACTAAAAGCTAGCTAAACCTATTGAACTAAAGCCTACTAATATCTAAACTTAATTTTGGAAAAGCCATAGCCACACTCTGGCATGGCAAACACTCTTGGGAAAGGCTAAATGAAGACTGCTAAGTCTAATGTTTGAACCTGGCTAGGCCAAATCGGTCAGCTAACACTAAAACTAAATCTAATTTCTTACCCTAACCCTAACCTTGGGGGCTAGCCCTTTATCCCTAAAACCACTACATCACAACATCTAAACCTAAAAGCTAATCTAGCTAAATGGTGTGGAGTGACGGTGTTGGGGGCAGTAGAGGGATGGACCGTGCATTTCACTGGGGCTGCATCTTTGCAGCCCCAGTATATATTTTCTAACCTAACCAGCCAGTTATCCTCCCTAACGTAAGTCCCTAAACCTAACCCCAATCCCTTAAGGCCTAAAATGGCATTGAAGATGAGTGGGAGAGTGTAAACAAACAAGACAGAGGAAAGATAAGAAGATAAACACAAGATTAACAGAGGATACTTACCGAAGATGGGAAACCTGCAAGATAAAAGATACACAATTACATTAAGATAAACAGAGTTGAAGGGTCACAAAGTAAAGAAACTAAAGCTAATCTAAGCTAACCAAAACCTAAATAAGATTAATCTAAGCTACCTCAGGCACATTGAAGATAAACTAAGCTAATATGCATCTATCTAAGCTAAACTAAGCAAATCTAAGATAATTAAAGCTAAACTAAGCACATCTAAGCTAAACTCAGCAAACTAAGATAAATTAAAGCTAAACTAAGATAAACTGCACATCTACCTAAGATAAACTAAGCACATCTAAGATAATTAAAGCTAAACTAAGCAAATCTAAAGCTAAACACAGCAAACTAAGTGCCAGAAGCCAACCAGTATAAAAGGAGGAGCCACATGAAAATCCCTCACTCTGTCTTTGACCTCTGTTCGAGTAACATGCCCCTGAAGCCTGATGAAGACCAAATGGTGTCAAACGTTGCAACTCAGGGAGCATGAATAAAGGCTGAAAAACTAAAAGCTAGCTAAACCTATTGAACTAAAGCCTACTAATATCTAAACTTAATTTTGGAAAAGCCATAGCCACACTCTGGCATGGCAAACACTCTTGGGAAAGGCTAAATGAAGACTGCTAAGTCTAATGTTTGAACCTGGCTAGGCCAAATCGGTCAGCTAACACTAAAAACTAAATCTAATTCTTACCCTAACCCTAACCTTGGGGGGGCTAGCCCTTATCCCTAAAACCACTACATCATAACATCTAAACCTAAAAGCTAATCTAGCTAAATGGTGTGGAGTGACGGTGTTGGGCAGTAGAGGGATGGACCGTGCATTTCACTGGGGCTGCATCTTTGCAGCCCCAGTATATATTTTCTAACCTAACCAGCCAGTTATCCTCCCTAACGTAAGTCCCTAAACCTAACCCCAATCCCTTAAGGCCTAAAATGGCATTGAAGATGAGTGGGAGAGTGTAAACAAACAAGACAGAGGAAAGATAAGAAGATAAACACAAGATTAACAGAGGATACTTACCCGAAGATGGGAAACCTGCAAGATAAAAGATACACAATTACATTAAGATAAACAGAGTTGAAGGGTCACAAAGTAAAGAAACTAAAGCTAATCTAAGCTAACCAAAACCTAAATAAGATTAATCTAAGCTACCTCAGGCACATTTAAGATAAACTAAGCTAATATGCATCTATCTAAGCTAAACTAAGCAAATCTAAGATAATTAAAGCTAAACTAAGCACATCTAAGCTAAACTCAGCAAACTAAGATAATTAAAGCTAAACTAAGATAAACTGCACCTACCTAAGATAAACTAAGCACATCTAAGATAATTAAAGCTAAACTAAGCAAATCTAAAGCTAAACACAGCAAACTAAGTGCCAGAAGCCAACCAGTATAAAAGGAGGAGCCACATGAAAATCCCTCACTCTGTCTTTGACCTCTGTTCGAGTAACATGCCCCTGAAGCCTGATGAAGACCAAATGGTGTCAAACGTTGCAACTCAGGGAGCATGAATAAAGGCTGAAAAACTAAAAGCTAGCTAAACCTATTGAACTAAAGCCTACTAATATCTAAACTTAATTTTTGGAAAAGCCATAGCCACACTCTGGCATGGCAAACACTCTTGGGAAAGGCTAAATGAAGACTGCTAAGTCTAATGTTTGAACCTGGCTAGGCCAAATCGGTCAGCTAACACTAAAAACTAAATCTAATTCTTACCCTAACCCTAACCTTGGGGGGGCTAGCCCTTATCCCTAAAACCACTACATCATAACATCTAAACCTAAAAGCTAATCTAGCTAAATGGTGTGGAGTGACGGTGTTGGGCAGTAGAGGGATGGACCGTGCATTTCACTGGGGCTGCATCTTTGCAGCCCCAGTATATATTTTCTAACCTAACCAGCCAGTTATCCTCCCTAACGTAAGTCCCTAAACCTAACCCCAATCCCTTAAGGCCTAAAATGGCATTGAAGATGAGTGGGAGAGTGTAAACAAATAAGACAGAGGAAAGATAATAAGATAAACACAAGATTAACAGAGGATACTTACCCGGAGAAGGGAAACCTGCAAGATAAAAGATACACAATTACATTAAGATAAACAGAGTTGAAGGGTCACAAAGTAAAGAAACTAAAGCTAATCTAAGCTAACCAAAACCTAAATAAGATTAATCTAAGCTACCTCAGGCACATTTAAGATAAACTAAGCTAACATGCATCTATCTAAGCTAAACTAAGCAAATCTAAGATAATTAAAGCTAAACTAAGCACATCTAAGCTAAACTCAGCAAACTAAGATAATTAAAGCTAAACTAAGATAAACTGCATCTACCTAAGCTAAACTAAGCACATCTAAGATAATTAAAGCTAAACTAAGCAAATCTAAAGCTAAACTCAGCAAACTAAGTGCCAGAAGCCAACCAGTATAAAAGGAGGAGCCACATGAAAATCCCTCACTCTGTCTTTGACCTCTGTTAGAGTAACATGCCCCTGAAGCCTGATGAAGACCAAATGGTGTCGAAACGTTGCAACTCAGGGAGCATGAATAAAGGCTGAAAAACTAAAAGCTAGCTAAACCTATTGAACTAAAGCCTACTAATATCTAAACTTAATTTTTGGAAAAGCCATAGCCACACTCTGGCATGGCAAACACTCTTGGGAAAGGCTAAATGAAGACTGCTAAGTCTAATGTTTGAACCTGGCTAGGCCAAATCGGTCAGCTAACACTAAAAACTAAATCTAATTCTTACCCTAACCCTAACCTTGGGGGGGCTAGCCCTTATCCCTAAAACCACTACATCATAACATCTAAACCTAAAAGCTAATCTAGCTAAATGGTGTGGAGTGACGGTGTTGGGCAGTAGAGGGATGGACCGTGCATTTCACTGGGGCTGCATCTTTGCAGCCCCAGTATATATTTTCTAACCTAACCAGCCAGTTATCCTCCCTAACGTAAGTCCCTAAACCTAACCCCAATCCCTTAAGGCCTAAAATGGCATTGAAGATGAGTGGGAGAGTGTAAACAAACAAGACAGAGGAAAGATAAGAAGATAAACACAAGATTAACAGAGGATACTTACCGAGAAGGGGAAACCTGCAAGATAAAAGATACACAATTACATTAAGATAAACAGAGTTGAAGGGTCACAAAGTAAAGAAACTAAAGCTAATCTAAGCTAACCAAAACCTAAATAAGATTAATCTAAGCTACCTCAGGCACATTTAAGATAAACTAAGCTAACATGCATCTATCTAAGCTAAACTAAGCAAATCTAAGATAATTAAAGCTAAACTAAGCACATCTAAGCTAAACTCAGCAAACTAAGATAATTAAAGCTAAACTAAGATAAACTGCATCTACCTAAGCTAAACTAAGCACATCTAAGATAATTAAAGCTAAACTAAGCAAATCTAAAGCTAAACACAGCAAACTAAGTGCCAGAAGCCAACCAGTATAAAAGGAGGAGCCACATGAAAATCCCTCACTCTGTCTCTGACCTCTGTTCGAGTAACATGCCCCTGAAGCCTGATGAAGACCAAATGGTGTCGAAACGTTGCAACTCAGGGAGCATGAATAAAGGCTGAAAAACTAAAAGCTAGCTAAACCTATTGAACTAAAGCCTACTAATATCTAAACTTAATTTTTGGAAAAGCCATAGCCACACTCTGGCATGGCAAACACTCTTGGGAAAGGCTAAATGAAGACTGCTAAGTCTAATGTTTGAACCTGGCTAGGCCAAATCGGTCAGCTAACACTAAAAACTAAATCTAATTCTTACCCTAACCCTAACCTTGGGGGGGCTAGCCCTTATCCCTAAAACCACTACATCATAACATCTAAACCTAAAAGCTAATCTAGCTAAATGGTGTGGAGTGACGGTGTTGGGCAGTAGAGGATGGACCTTGTGCATTTCACTGGGGCTGCATCTTTGCAGCCCCAGTATATATTTTCTAACCTAACCAGCCAGTTATCCTCCCTAACGTAAGTCCCTAAACCTAACCCCAATCCCTTAAGGCCTAAAATGGCATTGAAGATGAGTGGGAGAGTGTAAACAAACAAGACAGAGGAAAGATAAGAAGATAAACACAAGATTAACAGAGGATACTTACCGGAGATGGGAAACCTGCAAGATAAAAGATACACAATTACATTAAGATAAACAGAGTTGAAGGGTCACAAAGTAAAGAAACTAAAGCTAATCTAAGCTAACCAAAACCTAAATAAGATTAATCTAAGCTACCTCAGGCACATTTAAGATAAACTAAGATAACATGCATCTATCTAAGCTAAACTAAGCAAATCTAAGATAATTAAAGCTAAACTAAGCACATCTAAGCTAAACTCAGCAAACTAAGATAATTAAAGCTAAACTAAGATAAACTGCATCTACCTAAGATAAACTAAGCACATCTAAGATAATTAAAGCTAAACTAAGCAAATCTAAAGCTAAACTCAGCAAACTAAGTGCCAGAAGCCAACCAGTATAAAAGGAGGAGCCACATGAAAATCCCTCACTCTGTCTTTGACCTCTGTTAGAGTAACATGCCCCTGAAGACTGATGAATACCAAATGGTGTCGAAACGTTTCTACTCAGTGATCATGAATAAAGGCTGAAAAACTAAAAGCTAGCTAAACCTATTGAACTAAAGCCTACTAATATCTAAACTTAATTTTTGGAAAAGCCATAGCCACACTCTGGCATGGCAAACACTCTTGGGAAAGGCTAAATGAAGACTGCTAAGTCTAATGTTTGAACCTGGCTAGGCCAAATCGGTCAGCTAACACTAAAAACTAAATCTAATTCTTACCCTAACCCTAACCTTGGGGGGGCTAGCCCTTATCCCTAAAACCACTACATCATAACATCTAAACCTAAAAGCTAATCTAGCTAAATGGTGTGGAGTGACGGTGTTGGGCAGTAGAGGGATGGACCGTGCATTTCACTGGGGCTGCATTTTTGCAGCCCCAGTATATATTTTCTAACCTAACCAGCCAGTTATCCTCCCTAACGTAAGTCCCTAAACCTAACCCCAATCCCTTAAGGCCTAAAATGGCATTGAAGATGAGTGGGAGAGTGTAAACAAACAAGACAGAGGAAAGATAAGAAGATAAACACAAGATTAACAGAGGATACTTACCGGAGAAGGGAAACCTGCAAGATAAAAGATACACAATTACATTAAGATAAACAGAGTTGAAGGGTCACAAAGTAAAGAAACTAAAGCTAATCTAAGCTAACCAAAACCTAAATAAGATTAATCTAAGCTACCTCAGGCACATTTAAGATAAACTAAGCTAACATGCATCTATCTAAGCTAAACTAAGCAAATCTAAGATAATTAAAGCTAAACTAAGCACATCTAAGCTAAACTCAGCAAACTAAGATAATTAAAGCTAAACTAAGATAAACTGCATCTACCTAAGCTAAACTAAGCACATCTAAGATAATTAAAGCTAAACTAAGCAAATCTAAAGCTAAACTCAGCAAACTAAGTGCCAGAAGCCAACCAGTATAAAAGGAGGAGCCACATGAAAATCCCTCACTCTGTCTTTGACCTCTGTTCGAGTAACATGCCACTGAAGCCTGATGAAGACCAAATGGTGTCGAAACGTTGCAACTCAGGGAGCATGAATAAAGGCTGAAAAACTAAAAGCTAGCTAAACCTATTGAACTAAAGCCTACTAATATCTAAACTTAATTTTGGAAAAGCCATAGCCACACTCTGGCATGGCAAACACTCTTGGGAAAGGCTAAATGAAGACTGCTAAGTCTAATGTTTGAACCTGGCTAGGCCAAATCGGTCAGCTAACACTAAAAACTAAATCTAATTCTTACCCTAACCCTAACCTTGGGGGGGCTAGCCCTTATCCCTAAAACCACTACATCATAACATCTAAACCTAAAAGCTAATCTAGCTAAATGGTGTGGAGTGACGGTGTTGGGCAGTAGAGGGATGGACCGTGCATTTCACTGGGGCTGCATCTTTGCAGCCCCAGTATATATTTTCTAACCTAACCAGCCAGTTATCCTCCCTAACGTAAGTCCCTAAACCTAACCCCAATCCCTTAAGGCCTAAAATGGCATTGAAGATGAGTGGGAGAGTGTAAACAAACAAGACAGAGGAAAGATAAGAAGATAAACACAAGATTAACAGAGGATACTTACCGAAGAAGGGAAACCTGCAAGATAAAAGATACACAATTACATTAAGATAAACAGAGTTGAAGGGTCACAAAGTAAAGAAACTAAAGCTAATCTAAGCTAACCAAAACCTAAATAAGATTAATCTAAGCTACCTCAGGCACATTTAAGATAAACTAAGCTAACATGCATCTATCTAAGCTAAACTAAGCAAATCTAAGATAATTAAAGCTAAACTAAGCACATCTAAGCTAAACTCAGCAAACTAAGATAATTAAAGCTAAACTAAGATAAACTGCATCTACCTAAGCTAAACTAAGCACATCTAAGATAATTAAAGCTAAACTAAGCAAATCTAAAGCTAAACTCAGCAAACTAAGTGCCAGAAGCCAACCAGTATAAAAGGAGGAGCCACATGAAAATCCCTCACTCTGTCTTTGACCTCTGTTCGAGTAACATGCCCTGAAGCCTGATGAAGACCAAATGGTGTCAAACGTTGCAACTCAGGGAGCATGAATAAAGGCTGAAAAACTAAAAGATAGCTAAACCTATTGAAATAAAGCCTACTAATATCTAAACTTAATTTTTGGAAAAGCCATAGCCACACTCTGGCATGGCAAACACTCT
>JAIFZK010000202.1:0-46977 GCA_027481765.1 Tenualosa thibaudeaui | reverse complement strand
GAACCACACTGAGGTATTTTGTACTGTAATACTGACTGATTTCCAACAATCTGCCTTAAATCATACATTTTTAGAAACAGCATGAGGAGAACATGTGGTTTAATGTATGCATAGCCAGGTTCCAACATTCTATGAACCCAATATCCTCAATTTTTCGTTGCAGGTCCCCACTGAAACTTTGGACGAGTGAACCACAATGAGGTATTTTCTACTCTGTAACTGACTGATTTCCAACAATCTGCCTTAAATCATACATTTTTAGAAACAGCATGAGGAGAACATGTTTTTTAATGTATGCATAGCCACGTTCCAACATTCTATGAACCCAATATCCTCAATTTTTCGTTGCAGGTCCCCACTGAAACTTTGGACGAGTGAACCACAATGAGGTATTTTCTACTGTTATACTGACTGATTTCCAACAATCTGCCTTAAATCATACATTTTTAGAAACAGCATGAGGAGAACATGTGGTTTAATGTATGCATAGCCACGTTCCAACATTCTATGAACCCAATATCCTCAATTTTTCGTTGCAGGTCCCCACTGAAACTTTGGACGAGTGTACCACACTGAGGTATTTTGTACTGTAATACTGACTGATTTCCAACAATCTGCCTTAAATCATACATTTTTAGAAACAGCATGAGGAGAACATGTGGTTTAATGTATGCATAGCCACGTTCCAACATTCTATGAACCCAATATCCTCAATTTTTCGCTGCAGGTCCCCACTGAAACTTTGGACGAGTGAACCACAATGAGGTATTTTCTACTGTGATACTGACTGATTTCCAACAATCTGCCTTAAATCATACATTTTTAGAAACAGCATGAGGAGAACATGTGGTTTAATGTATGCATAGCCACGTTCCAACATTCTATGAACCCAATATCCTCAATTTTTCGTTGCAGGTCCCCACTGAAACTTTGGACGAGTGAACCACAATGAGGTATTTTCTACTGTCATACTGAGTGATTTCCAACAATCTGCCTTAAATCATACATTTTTAGAAACAGCATGAGGAGAACATGTGGTTTAATGTATGCATAGCCACGTTCCAACATTCTATGAACCCAATATCCTCAATTTTTCGTTGCAGGTCCCCACTGAAACTTTGAACGAGTGAACCACAATGAGGTATTTTTTACTGTGATACTGACTGATTTCCAACAATCTGCCTTAAATCATACATTTTTAGAAACAGCATGAGGAGAACATGTGGTTTAATGTATGCATAGCCACGTTCCAACATTCTATGAACCCAATATCCTCAATTTTTCGTTGCAGGTCCCCACTGAAACTTTGGACGAGTGAACCACACTGAGGTATTTTTTACTGTGATACTGAGTGATTTCCAACAATCTGCCTTAAATCATACATTTTTAGAAACAGCATGAGGAGAACATGTGGTTTAATGTATGCATAGCCACGTTCCAACATTCTATGAACCCAATATCCTCAATTTTTCGTTGCAGGTCCCCACTGAAACTTTGGACGAGTGAACCACACTGAGGTATTTTCTACTGTGATACTGACTGATTTCCAACAATCTGCCTTAAATCATACATTTTTAGAAACAGCATGAGGAGAACATGTGGTTTAATGTATGCATAGCCACGTTCCAACATTCTATGAACCCAATATCCTCAATTTTTCGTTGCAGGTCCCCACTGAAACTTTGAACGAGTGAACCACACTGAGGTATTTTCTACTGTGATACTGAGTGATTTCCAACAATCTGCCTTAAATCATACATTTTTAGAAACAGCATGAGGAGAACATGTGGTTTAATGTATGCATAGCCACGTTCCAACATTCTATGAACCCAATATCCTCAATTTTTCGTTGCAGGTCCCCACTGAAACTTTGGACGAGTGAACCACACTGAGGTATTTTCTACTGTGATACTGAGTGATTTCCAACAATCTGCCTTAAATCATACATTTTTAGAAACAGCATGAGGAGAACATGTGGTTTAATGTATGCATAGCCACGTTCCAACATTCTATGAACCCAATATCCTCAATTTTTCGTTGCAGGTCCCCACTGAAACTTTGAACGAGTGAACCACAATGAGGTATTTTCTACTGTGATACTGAGTGATTTCCAACAATCTGCCTTAAATCATACATTTTTAGAAACAGCATGAGGAGAACATGTGGTTTAATGTATGCATAGCCACGTTCCAACATTCTATGAACCCAATATCCTCAATTTTTCGTTGCAGGTCCCCACTGAAACTTTGGACGAGTGAACCACACTGAGGTATTTTCTACTGTGATACTGAGTGATTTCCAACAATCTGCCTTAAATCATACATTTTTAGAAACAGCATGAGGAGAACATGTGGTTTAATGTATGCATAGCCACGTTCCAACATTCTATGAACCCAATATCCTCAATTTTTCGTTGCAGGTCCCCACTGAAACTTTGGACGAGTGAACCACACTGAGGTATTTTTTACTGTGATACTGAGTGATTTCCAACAATCTGCCTTAAATCATACATTTTTAGAAACAGCATGAGGAGAACATGTGGTTTAATGTATGCATAGCCATGTTCCAACATTCTATGAACCCAATATCCTCAATTTTTCGTTGCAGGTCCCCACTGAAACTTTGGACGAGTGAACCACACTGAGGTATTTTCTACTGTGATACTGACTGATTTCCAACAATCTGCCTTAAATCATACATTTTTAGAAACAGCATGAGGAGAACATGTGGTTTAATGTATGCATAGCCACGTTCCAACATTCTATGAACCCAATATCCTCAATTTTTCGTTGCAGGTCCCCACTGAAACTTTGGACGAGTGAACCACACTGAGGTATTTTCTACTGTGATACTGAGTGATTTCCAACAATCTGCCTTAAATCATACATTTTTAGAAACAGCATGAGGAGAACATGTGGTTTAATGTATGCATAGCCACGTTCCAACATTCTATGAACCCAATATCCTCAATTTTTCGTTGCAGGTCCCCACTGAAACTTTGGACGAGTGAACCCAATGAGGTATTTTTTACTTTGTTTCTGACTGATTTCCAACAATCTGCCTTAAATCATACATTTTTAGAAACAGCATGAGGAGAACATGTGGTTTAATGTATGCATAGCCACGTTCCAACATTCTATGAACCCAATATCCTCAATTTTTCGTTGCAGGTCCCCACTGAAACTTTGGACGAGTGAACCACAATGAGGTATTTTCTACTGTGATACTGACTGATTTCCAACAATCTGCCTTAAATCATACATTTTAGAAACAGCATAGAAACAGCATGAGGAGAACATGTGGTTTAATGTATGCATAGCCACGTTCCAACATTCTATGAACCCAATATCCTCAATTTTTCGTTGCAGGTACCCACTTAAACTTTGGACTAGTGTACCACACTGAGGTATTTTCTACTGTGATACTGACTGATTTCCAACAATCTGCCTTAAATCATACATTTTTAGAAACAGCATGAGGAGAACATGTGGTTTAATGTATGCATAGCCACGTTCCAACATTCTATGAACCCAATATCCTCAATTTTTCGTTGCAGGTCCCCACTGAAACTTTGGACGAGTGAACCACACTGAGGTATTTTTACTGTGATACTGACTGATTTCCAACAATCTGCCTTAAATCATACATTTTTAGAAACAGCATGAGGAGAACATGTGGTTTAATGTATGCATAGCCACGTTCCAACATTCTATGAACCCAATATCCTCAATTTTTCGTTGCAGGTCCCCACTGAAACTTTGGACGAGTGAACCACACTGAGGTATTTTCTACTGTTATACTGTTTGATTTCCAACAATCTGCCTTAAATCATACATTTTTAGAAACAGCATGAGGAGAACATGTGGTTTAATGTATGCATAGCCACGTTCCAACATTCTATGAACCCAATATCCTCAATTTTTCGTTGCAGGTCCCCACTGAAACTTTGGACGAGTGAACCACACTGAGGTATTTTCTATTGTGATACTGACTGATTTCCAACAATCTGCCTTAAATCATACATTTTTAGAAACAGCATGAGGAGAACATGTGGTTTAATGTATGCATAGCCACGTTCCAACATTCTATGAACCCAATATCCTCAATTTTTCGTTGCAGGTCCCCACTGAAACTTTGGACGAGTGAACCACACTGAGGTATTTTCTACTGTGATACTGACTGATTTCCAACAATCTGCCTTAAATCATACATTTTTAGAAACAGCATGAGGAGAACATGTGGTTTAATGTATGCATAGCCACGTTCCAACATTCTATGAACCCAATATCCTCAATTTTTCGTTGCAGGTCCCCACTGAAACTTTGGACGAGTGAACCACACTGAGGTATTTTATACTGTGATACTGACTGATTTCCAACAATCTGCCTTAAATCATACATTTTTAGAAACAGCATGAGGAGAACATGTGGTTTAATGTATGCATAGCCACGTTCCAACATTCTATGAACCCAATATCCTCAATTTTTCGTTGCAGGTCCCCACTGAAACTTTGGACGAGTGAACCACACTGAGGTAATTATTACTGTGATACTGAGTGATTTCCAACAATCTGCCTTAAATCATACATTTTTAGAAACAGCATGAGGAGAACATGTGGTTTAATGTATGCATAGCCACGTTCCAACATTCTATGAACCCAATATCCTCAATTTTTCGTTGCAGGTCCCCACTGAAACTTTGGACGAGTGAACCACACTGAGGTATTTTCTACTGTGATAGTGACTGATTTCCAACAATCTGCCTTAAATCATACATTTTTAGAAACAGCATGAGGAGAACATGTGGTTTAATGTATGCATAGCCACGTTCCAACATTCTATGAACCCAATATCCTCAATTTTTCGTTGCAGGTCCCCACTGAAACTTTGGACGAGTGAACCACACTGAGGTATTTTCTACTGTGATACTGACTGATTTCCAACAATCTGCCTTAAATCATACATTTTTAGAAACAGCATGAGGAGAACATGTGGTTTAATGTATGCATAGCCACGTTCCAACATTCTATGAACCCAATATCCTCAATTTTTCGTTGCAGGTCCCCACTGAAACTTTGGACGAGTGAACCACACTGAGGTATTTTCTACTGTGATACTGAGTGATTTCCAACAATCTGCCTTAAATCATACATTTTTAGAAACAGCATGAGGAGAACATGTGGTTTAATGTATGCATAGCCACGTTCCAACATTCTATGAACCCAATATCCTCAATTTTTCGTTGCAGGTCCCCACTGAAACTTTGGACGAGTGAACCACACTGAGGTATTTTTTACTGTAATACTGACTGATTTCCAACAATCTGCCTTAAATCATACATTTTTAGAAACAGCATGAGGAGAACATGTGGTTTAATGTATGCATAGCCACGTTCCAACATTCTATGAACCCAATATCCTCAATTTTTCGTTGCAGGTCCCCACTGAAACTTTGGACGAGTGAACCACACTGAGGTATTTTGTACTGTGATACTGACTGATTTCCAACAATCTGCCTTAAATCATACATTTTTAGAAACAGCATGAGGAGAACATGTGGTTTAATGTATGCATAGCCACGTTCCAACATTCTATGAACCCAATATCCTCAATTTTTCGTTGCAGGTCCCCACTGAAACTTTGGACGAGTGAACCACACTGAGGTATTTTCTACTGTGATACTGAGTGATTTCCAACAATCTGCCTTAAATCATACATTTTTAGAAACAGCATGAGGAGAACATGTGGTTTAATGTATGCATAGCCACGTTCCAACATTCTATGAACCCAATATCCTCAATTTTTCGTTGCAGGTCCCCACTGAAACTTTGGACGAGTGAACCACACTGAGGTATTTTACACTGTGATACTGAGTGATTTCCAACAATCTGCCTTAAATCATACATTTTTAGAAACAGCATGAGGAGAACATGTGGTTTAATGTATGCATAGCCACGTTCCAACATTCTATGAACCCAATATCCTCAATTTTTCGTTGCAGGTCCCCACTGAAACTTTGGACGAGTGAACCACACTGAGGTATTTTGTACTGTGATACTGACTGATTTCCAACAATCTGCCTTAAATCATACATTTTTAGAAACAGCATGAGGAGAACATGTGGTTTAATGTATGCATAGCCACGTTCCAACATTCTATGAACCCAATATCCTCAATTTTTCGTTGCAGGTCCCCACTGAAACTTTGGACGAGTGAACCACACTGAGGTATTTTCTACTGTGATACTGACTGATTTCCAACAATCTGCCTTAAATCATACATTTTTAGAAACAGCATG
The DNA here is from genome assembly GCA_027481765.1 of Tenualosa thibaudeaui. Lineage (NCBI taxonomy): Eukaryota > Metazoa > Chordata > Actinopteri > Clupeiformes > Clupeidae > Tenualosa > Tenualosa thibaudeaui. The sequence goes on along the minus strand of JAIFZK010000202.1, from coordinate 40,681 downwards.
AGGAGAACATGTGGTTTAATGTATGCATAGCCACGTTCCAACATTCTATGAACCCAATATCCTCAATTTTTCGTTGCAGGTCCCCACTGAAACTTTGGACGAGTGAACCACACTGAGGTATTTTTTACTGTGATAGTGACTGATTTCCAACAATCTGCCTTAAATCATACATTTTTAGAAACAGCATGAGGAGAACATGTGGTTTAATGTATGCATAGCCACGTTCCAACATTCTATGAACCCAATATCCTCAATTTTTCGTTGCAGGTCCCCACTGAAACTTTGGACGAGTGAACCACACTGAGGTATTTTCTACTGTGATACTGACTGATTTCCAACAATCTGCCTTAAATCATACATTTTTAGAAACAGCATGAGGAGAACATGTGGTTTAATGTATGCATAGCCACGTTCCAACATTCTATGAACCCAATATCCTCAATTTTTCGTTGCAGGTCCCCACTGAAACTTTGGACGAGTGAACCACACTGAGGTATTTTTTACTGTGATACTGACTGATTTCCAACAATCTGCCTTAAATCATACATTTTTAGAAACAGCATGAGGAGAACATGTGGTTTAATGTATGCATAGCCACGTTCCAACATTCTATGAACCCAATATCCTCAATTTTTCGTTGCAGGTCCCCACTGAAACTTTGGACGAGTGAACCACAATGAGGTATTTTCTACTGTGATACTGAGTGATTTCCAACAATCTGCCTTAAATCATACATTTTTAGAAACAGCATGAGGAGAACATGTGGTTTAATGTATGCATAGCCACGTTCCAACATTCTATGAACCCAATATCCTCAATTTTTCGTTGCAGGTCCCCACTGAAACTTTGGACGAGTGAACCACACTGAGGTATTTTCTACTGTGATACTGACTGATTTCCAACAATCTGCCTTAAATCATACATTTTTAGAAACAGCATGAGGAGAACATGTGGTTTAATGTATGCATAGCCACGTTCCAACATTCTATGAACCCAATATCCTCAATTTTTCGTTGCAGGTCCCCACTGAAACTTTGGACGAGTGAACCACACTGAGGTATTTTCTACTGTGATACTGACTGATTTCCAACAATCTGCCTTAAATCATACATTTTTAGAAACAGCATGAGGAGAACATGTGGTTTAATGTATGCATAGCCACGTTCCAACATTCTATGAACCCAATATCCTCAATTTTTCGTTGCAGGTCCCCACTGAAACTTTGGACGAGTGAACCACACTGAGGTATTTTCTACTGTGATACTGACTGATTTCCAACAATCTGCCTTAAATCATACATTTTTAGAAACAGCATGAGGAGAACATGTGGTTTAATGTATGCATAGCCACGTTCCAACATTCTATGAACCCAATATCCTCAATTTTTCGTTGCAGGTCCCCACTGAAACTTTGACGAGTGAACCACACTGAGGTATTTTCTACTGTGATACTGACTGATTTCCAACAATCTGCCTTAAATCATACATTTTTAGAAACAGCATGAGGAGAACATGTGGTTTAATGTATGCATAGCCACGTTCCAACATTCTATGAACCCAATATCCTCAATTTTTCGTTGCAGGTCCCCACTGAAACTTTGGACGAGTGAACCACACTGAGGTATTTTCTACTGTTATACTGACTGATTTCCAACAATCTGCCTTAAATCATACATTTTTAGAAACAGCATGAGGAGAACATGTGGTTTAATGTATGCATAGCCACGTTCCAACATTCTATGAACCCAATATCCTCAATTTTTCGTTGCAGGTCCCCACTGAAACTTTGGACAAGTGAACCACACTGAGGTATTTTCTACTGTGATACTGACTGATTTCCAACAATCTGCCTTAAATCATACATTTTTAGAAACAGCATGAGGAGAACATGTGGTTTAATGTATGCATAGCCACGTTCCAACATTCTATGAACCCAATATCCTCAATTTTTCGTTGCAGGTCCCCACTGAAACTTTGGACGAGTGAACCACACTGAGGTATTTTCTACTGTGATACTGACTGATTTCCAACAATCTGCCTTAAATCATACATTTTTAGAAACAGCATGAGGAGAACATGTGGTTTAATGTATGCATAGCCACGTTCCAACATTCTATGAACCCAATATCCTCAATTTTTCGTTGCAGGTCCCCACTGAAACTTTGGACGAGTATTTTCTAGAACCACACTGAGGTATTTTTAGAAACTACTGTGATACTGACTGATTTCCAACAATCTGCCTTAAATCATACATTTTTAGAAACAGCATGAGGAGAACATGTGGTTTAATGTATGCATAGCCACGTTCCAACATTCTATGAACCCAATATCCTCAATTTTTCGTTGCAGGTCCCCACTGAAACTTTGGACGAGTGAACCACACTGAGGTATTTTCTACTGTGATAGTGACTGATTTCCAACAATCTGCCTTAAATCATACATTTTTAGAAACAGCATGAGGAGAACATGTGGTTTAATGTATGCATAGCCACGTTCCAACATTCTATGAACCCAATATCCTCAATTTTTCGTTGCAGGTCCCCACTGAAACTTTGGACGAGTGAACCACACTGAGGTATTTTTTACTGTGATAGTGACTGATTTCCAACAATCTGCCTTAAATCATACATTTTTAGAAACAGCATGAGGAGAACATGTGGTTTAATGTATGCATAGCCACGTTCCAACATTCTATGAACCCAATATCCTCAATTTCTCGTGCAGGTCCCCACTGAAACTTTGGACGAGTGAACCACACTGAGGTATTTTTACTGTGATACTGACTGATTTCCAACAATCTGCCTTAAATCATACATTTTTAGAAACAGCATGAGGAGAACATGTGGTTTAATGTATGCATAGCCACGTTCCAACATTCTATGAACCCAATATCCTCAATTTTTCGTTGCAGGTCCCCACTGAAACTTTGGACGAGTGAACCACAATGAGGTATTTTCTACTGTGATACTGACTGATTTCCAACAATCTGCCTTAAATCATACATTTTTAGAAACAGCATGAGGAGAACATGTGGTTTAATGTATGCATAGCCATGGTCCAAAATTCTATGAACCCAATATCCTCAATTTTTCGCTGCAGGTCCCCACTGAAACTTTGAACGAGTGAACCACAATGAGGTATTTTCTACTGTGATACTGACTGATTTCCAACAATCTGCCTTAAATCATACATTTTTAGAAACAGCATGAGGAGAACATGTGGTTTAATGTATGCATAGCCACGCTTCAACATTCTATGAACCCAAGATCCTCAATTTTTCGTTGCAGGTCCCCACTGAAACTTTCGACGAGTGAACCACAATGAGGTATTTTCTACTGTGATACTGACCGATTTCCAACAATCTGCCTTAAATCATACATTTTTAGAAACAGCATGAGGAGAACATGTGGTTTAATGTATGCATAGCCATGCTTCCAACATTCTATGAACCCAATATCCTCAATTTTTCGCTGCAGGTCCCCACTGAAACTTTGGACGAGTGAACCACAATGAGGTATTTTATACTGTAATACTGACTGATTTCCAACAATCTGCCTTAAATCATACATTTTTAGAAACAGCATGAGGAGAACATGTGGTTTAATGTATGCATAGCCCACGCTCCAACATTCTATGAACCCAATATCCTCAATTTTTCGCTGCAGGTCCCCACTGAAACTTTGGACGAGTGAACCACAATAAGGTATTTTCTACTGTGATACTGACTGATTTCCAACAATCTGCCTTAAATCATACATTTTTAGAAACAGCATGAGGAGAACATGTGGTTTAATGTATGCATAGCCACGCGCCAACAGTCTAGGAACCCAATATCCTCAAGTTTTCGGTGCAGGTCCCCACTGAAACTATAGACGAGTGAACCACAATGAGGTATTTTCTACTGTTATACTGACTGATTTCCAACAATCTGCCTTAAATCATACATTTTTAGAAACAGCATGAGGAGAACATGTGGTTTAATGTATGCATAGCCACGTTCAACATTCTATGAACCCAATATCCTCAATTTTTCGCTGCAGGTCCCCACTGAAACTTTGGACGAGTGAACCACAATGAGGTATTTTTACTGTGTATACTGACTGATTTCCAACAATCTGCCTTAAATCATACATTTTTAGAAACAGCATGAGGAGAACCTGTGGTTTAATGTATGCATAGCCACGCTCCAACATTCTTTGAACCCTACATCCTCAATTTTTCGTTGCAGGGCCCCACTGAAACTTTGACGAGTGAACCACAAAGAGGTATTTTTACTACTGTGATACTGACTGATTTCCAACAATCTGCCTTAAATCATACATTTTTAGAAACAGCATGAGGAGAACATGTGGTTTAATGTATGCATAGCCAAGTTCCAACATTCTATGAACCCAATATCCTCAATTTTTCGTTGCAGGTCCCCACTGAAACTTTGGACGAGTGAACCACAATGAGGTATTTTCTACTGTGATACTGACTGATTTCCAACAATCTGCCTTAAATCATACATTTTTAGAAACAGCATGAGGAGAACATGTGGTTTAATGTATGCATAGCCACGTTCCAACATTCTATGAACCCAATATCCTCAATTTTTCGTTGCAGGTCCCCACTGAAACTTTGGACGAGTGAACCACACTGAGGTATTTTCTACTGTGATACTGAGTGATTTCCAACAATCTGCCTTAAATCATACATTTTTAGAAACAGCATGAGGAGAACATGTGGTTTAATGTATGCATAGCCACGTTCCAACATTCTATGAACCCAATATCCTCAATTTTTCGTTGCAGGTCCCCACTGAAACTTTGGACGAGTGAACCACAATGAGGTATTTTCTACTGTGATACTGAGTGATTTCCAACAATCTGCCTTAAATCATACATTTTTAGAAACAGCATGAGGAGAACATGTGGTTTAATGTATGCATAGCCACGTTCCAACATTCTATGAACCCAATATCCTCAATTTTTCGTGCAGGTCCCCACTGAAACTTTGGACGAGTGAACCACACTGAGGTATTTTCTACTGTGATACTGAGTGATTTCCAACAATCTGCCTTAAATCATACATTTTTAGAAACAGCATGAGGAGAACATGTGGTTTAATGTATGCATAGCCACGTTCCAACATTCTATGAACCCAATATCCTCAATTTTTCGTTGCAGGTCCCCACTGAAACTTTGGACGAGTGAACCACACTGAGGTATTTTGTACTGTGATACTGACTGATTTCCAACAATCTGCCTTAAATCATACATTTTTAGAAACAGCATGAGGAGAACATGTGGTTTAATGTATGCATAGCCACGTTCCAACATTCTATGAACCCAATATCCTCAATTTTTCGTTGCAGGTCCCCACTGAAACTTTGGACGAGTGAACCACACTGAGGTATTTATTACTCTGACACTGACTGATTTCCAACAATCTGCCTTAAATCATACATTTTTAGAAACAGCATGAGGAGAACATGTGGTTTAATGTATGCATAGCCACGTTCCAACATTCTATGAACCCAATATCCTCAATTTTTCGTTGCAGGTCCCCACTGAAACTTTGGACGAGTGAACCACACTGAGGTATTTTGAGATATTTTCTTTTCTACTGTGATACTGAGTGATGATTTCCAACAATCTGCCTTAAATCATACATTTTTAGAAACAGCATGAGGAGAACATGTGGTTTAATGTATGCATAGCCACGTTCCAACATTCTATGAACCCAATATCCTCAATTTTTCGTTGCAGGTCCCCACTGAAACTTTGGACGAGTGAACCACACTGAGGTATTTTGTACTGTGATACTGACTGATTTCCAACAATCTGCCTTAAATCATACATTTTTAGAAACAGCATGAGGAGAACATGTGGTTTAATGTATGCATAGCCACGTTCCAACATTCTATGAACCCAATATCCTCAATTTTTCGTTGCAGGTCCCCACTGAAACTTTGGACGAGTGAACCACACTGAGGTATTTTCTACTGTGATACTGAGTGATTTCCAACAATCTGCCTTAAATCATACATTTTTAGAAACAGCATGAGGAGAACATGTGGTTTAATGTATGCATAGCCACGTTCCAACATTCTATGAACCCAATATCCTCAATTTTTCGTTGCAGGTCCCCACTGAAACTTTGGACGAGTGAACCACACTGAGGTATTTTCTACTGTGATACTGAGTGATTTCCAACAATCTGCCTTAAATCATACATTTTTAGAAACAGCATGAGGAGAACATGTGGTTTAATGTATGCATAGCCACGTTCCAACATTCTATGAACCCAATATCCTCAATTTTTCGTTGCAGGTCCCCACTGAAACTTTGGACGAGTGAACCACACTGAGGTATTTTTTACTGTGATACTGACTGATTTCCAACAATCTGCCTTAAATCATACATTTTTAGAAACAGCATGAGGAGAACATGTGGTTTAATGTATGCATAGCCACGTTCCAACATTCTATGAACCCAATATCCTCAATTTTTCGTTGCAGGTCCCCACTGAAACTTTGGACGAATGAACCACACTGAGGTATTTTTTACTCTCACTGACTGATTTCCAACAATCTGCCTTAAATCATACATTTTTAGAAACAGCATGAGGAGAACATGTGGTTTAATGTATGCATAGCCACGTTCCAACATTCTATGAACCCAATATCCTCATTTTTTCGCTGCAGGTCCCCACTGAAACTTTGGACGAGTGAACCACACTGAGGTATTTTGTACTGTGATACTGAGTGATTTCCAACAATCTGCCTTAAATCATACATTTTTAGAAACAGCATGAGGAGAACATGTGGTTTAATGTATGCATAGCCACGTTCCAACATTCTATGAACCCAATATCCTCAATTTTTCGTTGCAGGTCCCCACTGAAACTTTTGACGAGTGAACCACACTGAGGTATTTTCTACAGTGATACTGACTGATTTCCAACAATCTGCCTTAAATCATACATTTTTAGAAACAGCATGAGGAGAACATGTGGTTTAATGTATGCATAGCCACGTTCCAACATTCTATGAACCCAATATCCTCAATTTTTCGTTGCAGGTCCCCACTGAAACTTTGGACGAGTGAACCACACTGAGGTATTTTTTACTGTGATACTGAGTGATTTCCAACAATCTGCCTTAAATCATACATTTTTAGAAACAGCATGAGGAGAACATGTGGTTTAATGTATGCATAGCCATGTTCCAACATTCTATGAACCCAATATCCTCAATTTTTCGTTGCAGGTCCCCACTGAAACTTTGGACGAGTGAACCACACTGAGGTATTTTTTACTGTGATACTGAGTGATTTCCAACAATCTGCCTTAAATCATACATTTTTAGAAACAGCATGAGGAGAACATGTGGTTTAATGTATGCATAGCCACGTTCCAACATTCTATGAACCCAATATCCTCAATTTTTCGTTGCAGGTCCCCACTGAAACTTTGGACGAGTGAACCACACTGAGGTATTTTCTACTGTGATACTGACTGATTTCCAACAATCTGCCTTAAATCATACATTTTTAGAAACAGCATGAGGAGAACATGTGGTTTAATGTATGCATAGCCACGTTCCAACATTCTATGAACCCAATATCCTCAATTTTTCGTTGCAGGTCCCCACTGAAACTTTGGACGAGTGAACCACACTGAGGTATTTTCTACTGTGATACTGACTGATTTCCAACAATCTGCCTTAAATCATACATTTTTAGAAACAGCATGAGGAGAACATGTGGTTTAATGTATGCATAGCCATGTTCCAACATTCTATGAACCCAATATCCTCAATTTTTCGTTGCAGGTCCCCACTGAAACTTTGGACGAGTGAACCACAATGAGGTATTTTCTACTGTGATACTGAGTGATTTCCAACAATCTGCCTTAAATCATACATTTTTAGAAACAGCATGAGGAGAACATGTGGTTTAATGTATGCATAGCCACGTTCCAACATTCTATGAACCCAATATCCTCAATTTTTCGCGTTGCAGGTCCCCACTGAAACTTTGGACGAGTGAACCACAATGAGGTATTTTCTACTGTGATACTGACTGATTTCCAACAATCTGCCTTAAATCATACATTTTTAGAAACAGCATGAGGAGAACATGTGGTTTAATGTATGCATAGCCATGATCCAACATTCTATGAACCCACTATCCTCAATTTTTCGGGGCAGGTCCCCACTGAAACTTTGGACGAGTGAACCACAATGAGGTATTTTCTACTGTGATACTGACTGATTTCCAACAATCTGCCTTAAATCATACATTTTTAGAAACAGCATGAGGAGAACATGTGGTTTAATGTATGCATAGCCACGCTGCTCCAACATTCTATGAACCCAATATCCTCAATTTTTCGCTGCAGGTCCCCACTGAAACTTTGGACGAGTGAACCACAATGAGGTATTTTCTACTGTGATACTGACTGATTTCCAACAATCTGCCTTAAATCATACATTTTTAGAAACAGCATGAGGAGAACATGTGGTTTAATGTATGCATAGCCAAGGTCCAACATTCTATGAACCCAATATCCTCAAGTTTTCGAAGCAGGTCCCCACTGAAACGTGGGACGAGTGAACCACACTGAGGTATTTTCTACTGTGATAGTGACTGATTTCCAACAATCTGCCTTAAATCATACATTTTTAGAAACAGCATGAGGAGAACATGTTGTTTAATGTATGCATAGCCACGCTCCAACATTCTATGAACCCAATATCCTCAATTTTTCGCTGCAGGTCCCCACTGAAACTCTAGACGAGAGAACCACACTGAGGTATTTTCTACTGTGCTTCTGATCGAGTGCCAACAATCTGCCTTAAATCATACATTTTTAGAAACAGCATGAGGAGAACATGTGGTTTAATGTATGCATAGCCACGCTCCAACATTCTATGAACCCAATATCCTCAATTTTTCGCTGCAGGTCCCCACTGAAACTTTGACGAGTGAACCACACTGAGGTATTTTCTACTGTTATACTGACTGATTTCCAACAATCTGCCTTAAATCATAAATTTTTAGAAACAGCATGAGGAGAACATGTGGTCTAATGTACGCATAGCCACGCCCCAACATTCCATGAACCCAATCTCCCCAATGTTTCGCTGCAGGTCCCCACTGAAACTTTGGACGAGTGAACCACAATGAGGTATTTTCTACTGTGATACTGAGTGATTTCCAACAATCTGCCTTAAATCATACATTTTTAGAAACAGCATGAGGAGAACATGTGGTTTAATGTATGCATAGCCATGTTCCAACATTCTATGAACCCAATATCCTCAATTTTTCGTTGCAGGTCCCCACTGAAACTTTAGACGAGTGAACCACAATGAGGTATTTTCTACTGTGATACTGAGTGATTTCCAACAATCTGCTTTAAATCATACATTTTTAGAAACAGCATGAGGAGAACATGTGGTTTAATGTATGCATAGCCATGTTCCAACATTCTATGTACCAAATATCCTCAATTTTTCGCTGCAGGTCCCCACTGAAACTTTAGACGAGTGAACCACACTGAGGTATTTTCTACTGTCATACTGACTGATTTCCAACAATCTGCCTTAAATCATACATTTTTAGAAACAGCATGAGGAGAACATGTGGTTTAATGTATGCATAGCCACGTTCCAACATTCTATGAACCCAATATCCTCAATTTTTCGTTGCAGGTCCCCACTGAAACTTTGGACGAGTGAACCACACTGAGGTATTTTGTACTGTGATAGTGACTGATTTCCAACAATCTGCCTTAAATCATACATTTTTAGAAACAGCATGAGGAGAACATGTGGTTTAATGTATGCATAGCCACTATCCAAAATTCTATGAACCCAATATCCTCAATTTTTCGCTGCAGGTCCCCACTGAAACTTTGGACGAGTGAACCACAAAGAGGTATTTTCTACTGTGATACTGACTGATTTCCAACAATCTGCCTTAAATCATACATTTTTAGAAACAGCATGAGGAGAACATGTGGTTTAATGTATGCATAGCCACGCTCCAACATTCTATGAACCCAATATCCTCAATTTTTCGGTGCAGGTCCCCACTGAAACTTTAGACGAGTGAACCACAATGAGGTATTTTCTACTGTGATACTGACTGATTTCCAACAATCTGCCTTAAATCATACATTTTTAGAAACAGCATGAGGAGAACATGTGGTTTAATGTATGCATAGCCTTGCTCCAACATTCTATGAACCCAATATCCTCAATTTTTCGCTGCAGGTCCCCACTGAAACTTTGGACGAGTGAACCACACTGAGGTATTTTTACTGTGATACTGACTGATTTCCAACAATCTGCCTTATATCATTCATTTTTAGAAACAGCATGTGGAGAACATGTGGTTTTATGTATGGATATCCAGTCTCCAACATTCTATGAAACCAATATCCTCAATTTTTCGTTGCATGTACCCACTGAAACTTTGGAAGAGTGAACCACAATGAGTTATTTTCTACTGTGATACTTATTGATTTCAAACAATCTGCCTTAAATCATACATTTTTAGAAACAGCATGAGGAGAACATGTGGTTTAATGTATGCATAGCCACGTTCCAACATTCTATGAACCCAATATCCTCAATTTTTCGTTGCAGGTCCCCACTGAAACTTTGGACGAGTGAACCACAATGAGGTATTTTCTACTGTGATTGTGACTGATTTCCAACAATCTGCCTTAAATCATACATTTTTAGAAACAGCATGAGGAGAACATGTGGTTTAATGTATGCATAGCCACGTTCCAACATTCTATGAACCCAATATCCTCAATTTTTCGCTGCAGGTCCCCACTGAAACTTTAGACGAGTGAACCACACTGAGGTATTTTCTACTGTGATACTGACTGATTTCCAACAATCTGCCTTAAATCATACATTTTTAGAAACAGCATGAGGAGAACATGTGGTTTAATGTATGCATAGCCACGCTCCAACATTCTATGAACCCAATATCCTCAATTTTTCGCTGCAGGTCCCCACTGAAACTTTGGACGAGTGAACCACACTGAGGTATTTTCTACTGTGATACTGACTGATTTCCAACAATCTGCCTTAAATCATACATTTTTAGAAACAGCATGAGGAGAACATGTGGTTTAATGTATGCATATCCACGATCCAAAATTCTATGAACCCAAAATCCTCAAATAGAAGCTGCAGGTCCCCACTGAAACTTTGGACGAGTGAACCACAATGAGGTATTTTCTTTAGTGATACTGAGTGATTTCCAACAATCTGCTTTAAATCATACATTTTTAGAAACAGCATGAGGAGAACATGTGGTTTAAGGAATAAGAACCGAAGATCCAACATTCTATGAACCCAATATCCTCAATTTTTCGCTGCAGGTCCCCACAGAAACTTTGGACGAGTTAACCACAATGAGGTATTTTCAACTGTGAGAGTGACTGTTTTACATCAATCTGCCTTAAATCATACATATTTAGAAACAGTATGAGGAGAACATGTGGTTTAATGTATGCACAGCCATGTTCCAACATTCTCTGAACCCAATAGCCTCAACTTTTCGCTGCAGGTCCCCACTGAAACTTTGGACGAGTGAACCACACTGAGGTATTTTTTACTCTGTCACTGACTGATTTCCAACAATCTGCCTTAAATCATACATTTTTAGAAACAGCATGAGGAGAACATGTGGTTTAATGTATGCATAGCCACGCTCCAACATTCTATGAACCCAATATCCTCAATTTTTCGCTGCAGGTCCCCACTGAAACTTTGGACGAGTGAACCACAATGAGATATTTTCTACTGTGATACTGACTGATTTCCAACAATCTGCCTTAAATCATACATTTTTAGAAACAGCATGAGGAGAACATGTGGTTTAATGTATGCATAGCCAATGCTCCAACATTCTATGAACCCAATATCCTCAATTTTTCGCTGCAGGTCCCCACTGAAACTTTGGACGAGTGAACCACAATGAGGTATTTTATACTGTGATACTGAGTGATTACCAACAACCTGCCTTAAATCATACATTTTTAGAAACAGCATGAGGAGAACATGTGGTTTAATGTATGCATAGCCACGCTCCAACATTCTATGAACCCAATATCCTCAATTTTTCGCTGCAGGTCCCCACTGAAACTTTGACGAGTGAACCACACTGAGGTATTTTCTACTGTGATACTGACTGATTTCCAACAATCTGCCTTAAATCATACATTTTTAGAAACAGCATGAGGAGAACCCGTGGTTTAATGTATGCATAGCCACGCTCCAACATTCTATGAACCCAATATCCTCATTTTTTCGCTGCAGGTCCCCACTGAAACTTTGGACGAGTGAACCACAATGAGATATTTTCTACTGTGATACTGAGTGATTTCCAACAATCTGCCTTAAATCATACATTTTTAGAAACAGCATGAGGAGAACATGTGGTTTAATGTATGCATAGCCACGTTCCAACATTCCATGAACCCAATATCCTCAATTTTTCGTTGCAGGTCCCCACTGAAACTTTGGACGAGTGAACCACAATGAGGTATTTTCTACTGTGATACTGAGCGATTTCCAACAATCTGCCTTAAATTATACATTTTTAGAAACAGCATGAGGAGAACATGTTTTTTAATGTATGCATAGCCACGTTCCAACATTCTATGAACCCAATATCCTCAATTTTTCGTTGCAGGTACCCACTGAAACTTTGGACGAGTGTACCACACTGAGGTATTTTGTACTGTGATACTGACTGATTTCCAACAATCTGCCTTAAATCATACATTTTTAGAAACAGCATGAGGAGAACATGTGGTTTAATGTATGCATAGCCACGCTCCAACATTCTATGAACCCAATATCCCCAACTTCTCGCTGCAGGTCCCCACTGAAACTTTAGACGAGTGCACCACACTGAGGTATTTTCTACTGTAATACTGACTGATTTCCAACAATCTGCCTTAAATCATACATTTTTAGAAACAGCATGAGGAGAACATGTGGTTTAATGTATGCATGGCCACGTACCAACATTCTATGAACCCAATATCCTCACTTTTTCACTGCAGATCCACACTGAAACTTTAGACGAGTGAACCACAATGAGGTATTTTCTACTGTGATACTGACTGATTTCCAACAATCTGCCTTAAATCATACATTTTTAGAAACAGCATGAGGAGAACATGTGGTTTAATGTATGCATATCCATGTTCCAACATTCTATGAACCCAATATCCTCAATTTTTCGTTGCAGGTCCCCACTGAAACTTTGGACGAGTGAACCACACTGAGGTATTTTCTACTGTGTATACTGACTGATTTCCAACAATCTGCCTTAAATCATACATTTTTAGAAACAGCATGAGGAGAACATGTGGTTTAATGTATGCCTGGCCACGATCCAACATTCTATGAACCCAATATCCTCAATTTTTCGCTGCAGGTCCCCACTGAAACTTTGGACGAGTGAACCACAATGAGGTAATTTGTACTGTGATACTGACTGATTTCCAACAATCTGCCTTAAATCATACATTTTTAGAAACAGCATGAGGAGAACATGTGGTTTAATGTATGCATAGCCATGCTCCAACATTCTATGAACCCAATATCCTCAATTTTTCTGCAGGTCCCCACTGAAACTTTGGACGAGTGAACCACAATGAGGTATTTTCTACTGTGATACTGACTGATTTCCAACAATCTGCCTTAAATCATACATTTTTAGAAACAGCATGAGGAGAACATGTGGTTTAATGTATGCATAGCCACGCTCCAACATTCTATGAACCCAATATCCTCAATTTTTCGCTGCAGGTCCCCACTGAAACTTTGGACGAGTGAACCACAATGAGGTATTTTCTACTGTGATACTGACTGATTTCCAACAATCTGCCTTAAATCATACATTTTTAGAAACAGCATGAGGAGAACATCAGGTTTAAAGTAAGCATAGCCATGAGCCAACATTCTATGAACCCAATATCCTCAATTTTTCGCTGCAGGTCCCCACTGAAACTTTGACGAGTGAACCACACTGAGGTATTTTCTACTGTAATACTGACTGATTTCCAACAATCTGCCTTAAATCATACATTTTTAGAAACAGCATGAGGAGAACATGTGGTTTAATGTATGCATAGCCAAGATCCAACAATCTATGAACAAAATAACAACAATAATTCGATGCAGGTCCCCACTGAAACTTTGGACGAGTGAACCACAATGAGGTATTTTCTACTGTGATACTGACTGATTTCCAACAATCTGCCTTAAATCATACATTTTTAGAAACAGCATGAGGAGAACATGTGGTTTAATGTCTGCATAGCCACGTTCCAACATTCTATGAACCCAATATCCTCAATTTTTCGTTGCAGGTCCCCACTGAAACTTTGACGAGTGAACCACAATGAGGTATTTTCTACTGTGATACTGACTGATTTCCAACAATCTGCCTTAAATCATACATTTTTAGAAACAGCATGAGGAGAACATGTGGTTTAATGTATGCATAGCCATGCTCCAACATTCTATGAACCCAATATCCTCAATTTTTCTGCAGGTCCCCACTGAAACTTAGGACTACAGAACCACAATGAGCTATTTTCTACTCTGTGTCTTACTGATTTCCTAAAATCTGACTTAATTAATACATTTTTAGAAACAGCATGAGGAGAACATGTGGTTTAATGTATACATAGCCATGCTCCAACATTCTATGAACCCAATATCCTCAATTTTTCGCTGCAGGTCCCCACTGAAACTTTAGACGAGTGAACCACAATGAGGTATTTTTACTGTGATACTGACTGATTTCCAACAATCTGCCTTAAATCATACATTTTTAGAAACAGCATGAGGAGAACATGTGGTTTAATGTATGCATAGCCACGTTCCAACATTCTATGAACCCAATATCCTCAATTTTTCGTTGCAGGTCCACACTGAAACTTTTGACGAGTGAACCACAATGAGGTATTTTCTACTGTGATACTGACTGATTTCCAACAATCTGCCTTAAATCATACATTTTTAGAAACAGCATGAGGAGAACATGTGGTTTAATGTATGCATAGCCATGCTCCAACATTCTATGAACCCAATATCCTCAATTTTTCGCTGCAGGTCCCCACTGAAACTTTGACGAGTGTACCACACTGAGGTATTTTGTACTGTAATACTGACTGATTTCCAACAATCTGCCTTAAATCATACATTTTTAGAAACAGCATGAGGAGAACATGTGGTTTAATGTATGGATAGCCATGTTCCAACATTCTATGAACCCAATATCCTCAATTTTTCGTTGCAGGTCCCCACTGAAACTTTAGACGAGTGAACCACAATGAGGTATTTTCTACTGTGATACTGACTGATTTCCAACAATCTGCCTTAAATCATACATTTTTAGAAACAGCATGAGGAGAACATGTGGTTTAATGTATGCATAGCCACGTTCCAACATTCTATGAACCCAATATCCTCAATTTTTCGTTGCAGGTCCCCACTGAAACTTTAGACGAGTGAACCACAATGAGGTATTTTGTACTGTAATACTGACTGATTTCCAACAATCTGCCTTAAATCATACATTTTTAGAAACAGCATGAGGAGAACATGTGGTTTAATGTATGCATAGCCATGTTCCAACATTCTATGAACCCAATATCCTCAATTTTTCGTTGCAGGTCCCCACTGAAACTTTGGACGTGTGAACCACAATGAGGTATTTTCTACTGTGATACTGACTGATTTCCAACAATCTGCCTTAAATCATACATTTTTAGAAACAGCATGAGGAGAACATGTGGTTTAATGTATGCATAGCCACGCTCCAACATTCTATGAACCCAATATCCTCAATTTTTCGCTGCAGGTCCCCACTGAAACTTTGACGAGTGAACCACACTGAGGTATTTTCTACTGTGATACTGACTGATTTCCAACAATCTGCCTAAAATCATACATTTTTAGAAACAGCATGAGGAGAACATGTGGTTTAATGTTTGCATAGCCACGCTCCAACATTCTATGAACCCAATATCCTCAATTTTTCGTTGCAGTTCCCCACTGAAACTTTTGTCGAGTGAACCACAATGAGGTATTTTTTACTGTGTTACTGACTGATTTCCAACAATCTGCCTTAAATCATATATTTTTAGAAACAGCATGAGGAGAACATGTGGTTTAATGTATGCATAGCCACGTTCCAACATTCTATGAAGCCAATATCCTCAATTTTTCGGTGCAGGTCCCCACTGAAACTTTGGACGAGTGAACCACACTGAGGTATTTTTTACTGTGTAACTGACTGATTTGAAACAATCTGCCTTAGATCAGATAGTTTTAGTAAGAGCATGAGGAGAACATGTGGTTTAATGTATGCATAGCCACGCTCCAACATTCTATGAACCCAATATCCTCAATTTTTCGCTGCAGGTCCCCACTGAAACTTTGGACGAGTGAACCACAATGAGGTATTTTCTAGTGTGATAACTGACTGATTTCCAACAATCTCTGCCTTAAATCATACATTTTTTAGAAACAGCATGAGGAGAACATGTGGTTTAATGTATGCATAGCCACGCTCCAACATTCTATGAACCCAATATCCTCAATTTTTCGCTGCAGGTCCCCACTGAAACTTTAGACGAGTGAACCACAATGAGGTATTTTCTACTGTGATACTGACTGATTTCCAACAATCTGCCTTAAATCATACATTTTAGAAACAGCATGAGGAGAACATGTGGTTTAATGTATGCATAGCCATGCTCCAACATTCTATGCACCCCATCTCCACAATTTTACGTTGCAGGTCCCCACTGAAACTTTGGACGAGTGAACCACACTGAGGTATTTTGTACTGTGATACTGACTGATTTCCAACAATCTGCCTTAAATCATACATTTTTAGAAACAGCATGAGGAGAACATGTGGTTTAATGTATGCATAGCCATGTTCCAACATTCTATGAACCCAATATCCTCAATTTTTCGTTGCAGGTCCCCACTGAAACTTTGGACGAGTGAACCACACTGAGGTATTTTCTACTGTGATACTGACTGATTTCCAACAATCTGCCTTAAATCATACATTTTTAGAAACAGCATGAGGAGAACATGTGGTTTAATGTATGCATAGCCATGTTCCAACATTCTATGAACCCAATATCCTCAATTTTTCGTTGCAGGTCCCCACTGAAACTTTGGACGAGTGAACCACACTGAGGTATTTTCTACTGTGATACTGAGTGATTTCCAACAATCTGCCTTAAATCATACATTTTTAGAAACAGCATGAGGAGAACATGTGGTTTAATGTATGCATAGCCACGTTCCAACATTCTATGAACCCAATATCCTCAATTTTTCGTTGCAGGTCCCCACTGAAACTTTGGACGAGTGAACCACACTGAGGTATTTTGTACTGTGATACTGACTGATTTCCAACAATCTGCCTTAAATCATACATTTTTAGAAACAGCATGAGGAGAACATGTGGTTTAATGTATGCATAGCCACGTTCCAACATTCTATGAACCCAATATCCTCAATTTTTCACTGCAGCTCCCCACTGAAACTTGGGACGAGTGAACCTCACTGAGGTCTTTTCTACTGTGATACTGACTGATTTCCAACAATCTGCCTTAAATCATACATTTTTAGAAACAGCATGAGGAGAACATGTGGTTTAATGTATGCATAGCCACGTTCCAACATTCTATGAACCCAATATCCTCAATTTTTCGTTGCAGGTCCCCACTGAAACTTTGGACGAGTGAACCACACTGAGGTATTTTGTACTGTGATACTGACTGATTTCCAACAATCTGCCTTAAATCATACATTTTTAGAAACAGCATGAGGAGAACATGTGGTTTAATGTATGCATAGCCACGTTCCAACATTCTATGAACCCAATATCCTCAATTTTTCGTTGCAGGTCCCCACTGAAACTTTGGACGAGTGAACCACACTGAGGTATTTTCTACTGTGATACTGACCGATTTCCAACAATCTGCCTTAAATCATACATTTTTAGAAACAGCATGAGGAGAACATGTGGTTTAATGTATGCATAGCCACGTTCCAACATTCTATGAACCCAATATCCTCAATTTTTCGTTGCAGGTCCCCACTGAAACTTTGGACGAGTGAACCACACTGAGGTATTTTCTACTGTGATAGTGACTGATTTCCAACAATCTGCCTTAAATCATACATTTTTAGAAACAGCATGAGGAGAACATGTGGTTTAATGTATGCATAGCCACGTTCCAACATTCTATGAACCCAATATCCTCAATTTTTCGTTGCAGGTCCCCACTGAAACTTTGGACGAGTGAACCACACTGAGGTATTTTATACTGTGATAGTGACTGATTTCCAACAATCTGCCTTAAATCATACATTTTTAGAAACAGCATGAGGAGAACATGTGGTTTAATGTATGCATAGCCACGTTCCAACATTCTATGAACCCAATATCCTCAATTTTTCGTTGCAGGTCCCCACTGAAACTTTGGACGAGTGAACCACACTGAGGTATTTTCTACTGTGATACTGACTGATTTCCAACAATCTGCCTTAAATCATACATTTTTAGAAACAGCATGAGGAGAACATGTGGTTTAATGTATGCATAGCCACGTTCCAACATTCTATGAACCCAATATCCTCAATTTTTCGTTGCAGGTCCCCACTGAAACTTTGGACGAGTGAACCACACTGAGGTATTTTGTACTGTGATACTGACTGATTTCCAACAATCTGCCTTAAATCATACATTTTTAGAAACAGCATGAGGAGAACATGTGGTTTAATGTATGCATAGCCACGTTCCAACATTCTATGAACCCAATATCCTCAATTTTTCGTTGCAGGTCCCCACTGAAACTGTTGGACGAGTGAACCACACTGAGGTATTTTGTACTGTGATACTGACTGATTTCCAACAATCTGCCTTAAATCATACATTTTTAGAAACAGCATGAGGAGAACATGTGGTTTAATGTATGCATAGCCACGTTCCAACATTCTATGAACCCAATATCCTCAATTTTTCGTTGCAGGTCCCCACTGAAACTTTGGACGAGTGAACCACA
Source organism: Tenualosa thibaudeaui (assembly GCA_027481765.1). NCBI lineage: Eukaryota > Metazoa > Chordata > Actinopteri > Clupeiformes > Clupeidae > Tenualosa > Tenualosa thibaudeaui. Next base: position 21,554 of record JAIFZK010000202.1, on the reverse strand, counting down.
CTGAGGTATTTTTACTGTGATACTGACTGATTTCCAACAATCTGCCTTAAATCATACATTTTTAGAAACAGCATGAGGAGAACATGTGGTTTAATGTATGCATAGCCACGTTCCAACATTCTATGAACCCAATATCCTCAATTTTTCGTTGCAGGTCCCCACTGAAACTTTGGACGAGTGAACCACACTGAGGTATTTTCTACTGTGATACTGACTGATTTCCAACAATCTGCCTTAAATCATACATTTTTAGAAACAGCATGAGGAGAACATGTGGTTTAATGTATGCATAGCCACGTTCCAACATTCTATGAACCCAATATCCTCAATTTTTCGTTGCAGGTCCCCACTGAAACTTTGGACGAGTGAACCACACTGAGGTATTTTTACTGTGATACTGACTGATTTCCAACAATCTGCCTTAAATCATACATTTTTAGAAACAGCATGAGGAGAACATGTGGTTTAATGTATGCATAGCCACGTTCCAACATTCTATGAACCCAATATCCTCAATTTTTCGTTGCAGGTCCCCACTGAAACTTTGGACGAGTGAACCACACTGAGGTATTTTTTACTGTGACACTGACTGATTTCCAACAATCTGCCTTAAATCATACATTTTTAGAAACAGCATGAGGAGAACATGTGGTTTAATGTATGCATAGCCACGTTCCAACATTCTATGAACCCAATATCCTCAATTTTTCGTTGCAGGTCCCCACTGAAACTTTGGACGAGTGAACCACACTGAGGTATTTTCTACTGTGATACTGACTGATTTCCAACAATCTGCCTTAAATCATACATTTTTAGAAACAGCATGAGGAGAACATGTGGTTTAATGTATGCATAGCCACGTTCCAACATTCTATGAACCCAATATCCTCAATTTTTCGTTGCAGGTCCCCACTGAAACTTTGGACGAGTGAACCACACTGAGGTATTTTTACTGTGATACTGACTGATTTCCAACAATCTGCCTTAAATCATACATTTTTAGAAACAGCATGAGGAGAACATGTGGTTTAATGTATGCATAGCCACGTTCCAACATTCTATGAACCCAATATCCTCAATTTTTCGTTGCAGGTCCCCACTGAAACTTTGGACGAGTGAACCACACTGAGGTATTTTCTACTGTGATACTGACTGATTTCCAACAATCTGCCTTAAATCATACATTTTTAGAAACAGCATGAGGAGAACATGTGGTTTAATGTATGCATAGCCACGTTCCAACATTCTATGAACCCAATATCCTCAATTTTTCGTTGCAGGTCCCCACTGAAACTTTGGACGAGTGAACCACACTGAGGTATTTTCTACTCTGAAACTGACTGATTTCCAACAATCTGCCTTAAATCATACATTTTTAGAAACAGCATGAGGAGAACATGTGGTTTAATGTATGCATAGCCACGTTCCAACATTCTATGAACCCAATATCCTCAATTTTTCGTTGCAGGTCCCCACTGAAACTTTGGACGAGTGAACCACACTGAGGTATTTTCTACTGTGATACTGAGTGATTTCCAACAATCTGCCTTAAATCATACATTTTTAGAAACAGCATGAGGAGAACATGTGGTTTAATGTATGCATAGCCATGTTCCAACATTCTATGAACCCAATATCCTCAATTTTTCGTTGCAGGTCCCCACTGAAACTTTGGACGAGTGAACCACACTGAGGTATTTTCTACTGTGATAGTGACTGATTTCCAACAATCTGCCTTAAATCATACATTTTTAGAAACAGCATGAGGAGAACATGTGGTTTAATGTATGCATAGCCACGTTCCAACATTCTATGAACCCAATATCCTCAATTTTTCGTTGCAGGTCCCCACTGAAACTTTGGACGAGTGAACCACACTGAGGTATTTTCATCTGTGATACTGAGTGATTTCCAACAATCTGCCTTAAATCATACATTTTTAGAAACAGCATGAGGAGAACATGTGGTTTAATGTATGCATAGCCACGTTCCAACATTCTATGAACCCAATATCCTCAATTTTTCGTGCCGGTCCCCACTGAAACTGTGGACGAGTGAACCACACTGAGGTATTTTTTACTCTGTCACTGACTGATTTCCAACAATCTGCCTTAAATCATACATTTTTAGAAACAGCATGAGGAGAACATGTGGTTTAATGTATGCATAGCCACGTTCCAACATTCTATGAACCCAATATCCTCAATTTTTCGTTGCAGGTCCCCACTGAAACTTTGGACGAGTGAACCACACTGAGGTATTTTCATCTGTGATAGTGACTGATTTCCAACAATCTGCCTTAAATCATACATTTTTAGAAACAGCATGAGGAGAACATGTGGTTTAATGTATGCATAGCCACGTTCCAACATTCTATGAACCCAATATCCTCAATTTTTCGTTGCAGGTCCCCACTGAAACTTTGGACGAGTGAACCACACTGAGGTATTTTTACTGTGATACTGACTGATTTCCAACAATCTGCCTTAAATCATACATTTTTAGAAACAGCATGAGGAGAACATGTGGTTTAATGTATGCATAGCCACGTTCCAACATTCTATGAACCCAATATCCTCAATTTTTCGTTGCAGGTCCCCACTGAAACTTTGGACGAGTGAACCACACTGAGGTATTTTCTACTGTGATACTGACTTATTTCCAACAATCTGCCTTAAATCATACATTTTTAGAAACAGCATGAGGAGAACATGTGGTTTAATGTATGCATAGCCACGTTCCAACATTCTATGAACCCAATATCCTCAATTTTTCGTTGCAGGTCCCCACTGAAACTTTGGACGAGTGAACCACACTGAGGTATTTTTACTGTGATACTGACTGATATCCAACAATCTGCCTTAAATCATACATTTTTAGAAACAGCATGAGGAGAACATGTGGTTTAATGTATGCATAGCCACGTTCCAACATTCTATGAACCCAATATCCTCAATTTTTCGTTGCAGGTCCCCACTGAAACTTTGGACGAGTGAACCACACTGAGGTATTTTTTACTGTGATACTGACTGATTTCCAACAATCTGCCTTAAATCATACATTTTTAGAAACAGCATGAGGAGAACATGTGGTTTAATGTATGCATAGCCACGTTCCAACATTCTATGAACCCAATATCCTCAATTTTTCGTTGCAGGTCCCCACTGAAACTTTGGACGAGTGAACCACACTGAGGTATTTTCTACTGTGATACTGACTGATTTCCAACAATCTGCCTTAAATCATACATTTTTAGAAACAGCATGAGGAGAACATGTGGTTTAATGTATGCATAGCCACGTTCCAACATTCTATGAACCCAATATCCTCAATTTTTCGTTGCAGGTCCCCACTGAAACTTTGGACGAGTGAACCACACTGAGGTATTTTCTACTGTGATACTGACTGATTTCCAACAATCTGCCTTAAATCATACATTTTTAGAAACAGCATGAGGAGAACATGTGGTTTAATGTATGCATAGCCACGTTCCAACATTCTATGAACCCAATATCCTCAATTTTTCGTTGCAGGTCCCCACTGAAACTTTGGACGAGTGAACCACACTGAGGTATTTTTACTGTGATACTGACTGATTTCCAACAATCTGCCTTAAATCATACATTTTTAGAAACAGCATGAGGAGAACATGTGGTTTAATGTATGCATAGCCACGTTCCAACATTCTATGAACCCAATATCCTCAATTTTTCGTTGCAGGTCCCCACTGAAACTTTGGACGAGTGAACCACACTGAGGTATTTTCTACTGTGACACTGACTGATTTCCAACAATCTGCCTTAAATCATACATTTTTAGAAACAGCATGAGGAGAACATGTGGTTTAATGTATGCATAGCCACGTTCCAACATTCTATGAACCCAATATCCTCAATTTTTCGTTGCAGGTCCCCACTGAAACTTTGGACGAGTGAACCACACTGAGGTATTTTTACTGTGATACTGACTGATTTCCAACAATCTGCCTTAAATCATACATTTTTAGAAACAGCATGAGGAGAACATGTGGTTTAATGTATGCATAGCCACGTTCCAACATTCTATGAACCCAATATCCTCAATTTTTCGTTGCAGGTCCCCACTGAAACTTTGGACGAGTGAACCACACTGAGGTATTTTTACTGTGATACTGACTGATTTCCAACAATCTGCCTTAAATCATACATTTTTAGAAACAGCATGAGGAGAACATGTGGTTTAATGTATGCATAGCCACGTTCCAACATTCTATGAACCCAATATCCTCAATTTTTCGTTGCAGGTCCCCACTGAAACTTTGGACGAGTGAACCACACTGAGGTATTTTCTACTGTGATACTGACTGATTTCCAACAATCTGCCTTAAATCATACATTTTTAGAAACAGCATGAGGAGAACATGTGGTTTAATGTATGCATAGCCACGTTCCAACATTCTATGAACCCAATATCCTCAATTTTTCGTTGCAGGTCCCCACTGAAACTTTGGACGAGTGAACCACACTGAGGTATTTTCTACTGTGATACTGACTGATTTCCAACAATCTGCCTTAAATCATACATTTTTAGAAACAGCATGAGGAGAACATGTGGTTTAATGTATGCATAGCCACGTTCCAACATTCTATGAACCCAATATCCTCAATTTTTCGTTGCAGGTCCCCACTGAAACTTTGGACGAGTGAACCACACTGAGGTATTTTCTACTGTGATACTGACTGATTTCCAACAATCTGCCTTAAATCATACATTTTTAGAAACAGCATGAGGAGAACATGTGGTTTAATGTATGCATAGCCACGTTCCAACATTCTATGAACCCAATATCCTCAATTTTTCGTTGCAGGTCCCCACTGAAACTTTGGACGAGTGAACCACACTGAGGTATTTTTTACTGTGATACTGACTGATTTCCAACAATCTGCCTTAAATCATACATTTTTAGAAACAGCATGAGGAGAACATGTGGTTTAATGTATGCATAGCCACGTTCCAACATTCTATGAACCCAATATCCTCAATTTTTCGTTGCAGGTCCCCACTGAAACTTTGGACGAGTGAACCACACTGAGGTATTTTTACTGTGATACTGACTGATTTCCAACAATCTGCCTTAAATCATACATTTTTAGAAACAGCATGAGGAGAACATGTGGTTTAATGTATGCATAGCCACGTTCCAACATTCTATGAACCCAATATCCTCAATTTTTCGTTGCAGGTCCCCACTGAAACTTTGGACGAGTGAACCACACTGAGGTATTTTTTACTGTGATACTGACTGATTTCCAACAATCTGCCTTAAATCATACATTTTTAGAAACAGCATGAGGAGAACATGTGGTTTAATGTATGCATAGCCACGTTCCAACATTCTATGAACCCAATATCCTCAATTTTTCGTTGCAGGTCCCCACTGAAACTTTGGACGAGTGAACCACACTGAGGTATTTTTACTGTGATACTGACTGATTTCCAACAATCTGCCTTAAATCATACATTTTTAGAAACAGCATGAGGAGAACATGTGGTTTAATGTATGCATAGCCACGTTCCAACATTCTATGAACCCAATATCCTCAATTTTTCGTTGCAGGTCCCCACTGAAACTTTGGACGAGTGAACCACACTGAGGTATTTTCTACTGTGATACTGACTGATTTCCAACAATCTGCCTTAAATCATACATTTTTAGAAACAGCATGAGGAGAACATGTGGTTTAATGTATGCATAGCCACGTTCCAACATTCTATGAACCCAATATCCTCAATTTTTCGTTGCAGGTCCCCACTGAAACTTTGGACGAGTGAACCACACTGAGGTATTTTTTACTGTGATACTGACTGATTTCCAACAATCTGCCTTAAATCATACATTTTTAGAAACAGCATGAGGAGAACATGTGGTTTAATGTATGCATAGCCACGTTCCAACATTCTATGAACCCAATATCCTCAATTTTTCGTTGCAGGTCCCCACTGAAACTTTGGACGAGTGAACCACACTGAGGTAATTTCTACTGTGATACTGAATGATTTCCGACAATCTGCCTTAAATCATACATTTTTAGAAACAGCATGAGGAGAACATGTGGTTTAATGTATGCATAGCCACGTTCCAACATTCTATGAACCCAATATCCTCAATTTTTCGTTGCAGGTCCCCACTGAAACTTTGGACGAGTGAACCACACTGAGGTATTTTCTACTGTGAAACTGACTGATTTCCAACAATCTGCCTTAAATCATACATTTTTAGAAACAGCATGAGGAGAACATGTGGTTTAATGTATGCATAGCCACGTTCCAACATTCTATGAACCCAATATCCTCAATTTTTCGTTGCAGGTCCCCACTGAAACTTTGGACGAGTGAACCACACTGAGGTATTTTTACTGTGATACTGACTGATTTCCAACAATCTGCCTTAAATCATACATTTTTAGAAACAGCATGAGGAGAACATGTGGTTTAATGTATGCATAGCCACGTTCCAACATTCTATGAACCCAATATCCTCAATTTTTCGTTGCAGGTCCCCACTGAAACTTTGGACGAGTGAACCACACTGAGGTATTTTCTACTGTGATACTGACTGATTTCCAACAATCTGCCTTAAATCATACATTTTTAGAAACAGCATGAGGAGAACATGTGGTTTAATGTATGCATAGCCACGTTCCAACATTCTATGAACCCAATATCCTCAATTTTTCGTTGCAGGTCCCCACTGAAACTTTGGACGAGTGAACCACACTGAGGTATTTTCTACTGTGATACTGACTGATTTCCAACAATCTGCCTTAAATCATACATTTTTAGAAACAGCATGAGGAGAACATGTGGTTTAATGTATGCATAGCCACGTTCCAACATTCTATGAACCCAATATCCTCAATTTTTCGTTGCAGGTCCCCACTGAAACTTTGGACGAGTGAACCACACTGAGGTATTTTTACTGTGATACTGACTGATTTCCAACAATCTGCCTTAAATCATACATTTTTAGAAACAGCATGAGGAGAACATGTGGTTTAATGTATGCATAGCCACGTTCCAACATTCTATGAACCCAATATCCTCAATTTTTCGTTGCAGGTCCCCACTGAAACTTTGGACGAGTGAACCACACTGAGGTATTTTTTACTCTGAAACTGACTGATTTCCAACAATCTGCCTTAAATCATACATTTTTAGAAACAGCATGAGGAGAACATGTGGTTTAATGTATGCATAGCCACGTTCCAACATTCTATGAACCCAATATCCTCAATTTTTCGTTGCAGGTCCCCACTGAAACTTTGGACGAGTGAACCACACTGAGGTATTTTATACAGTGATACTGACTTATTTCCAACAATCTGCCTTAAATCATACATTTTTAGAAACAGCATGAGGAGAACATGTGGTTTAATGTATGCATAGCCACGTTCCAACATTCTATGAACCCAATATCCTCAATTTTTCGTTGCAGGTCCCCACTGAAACTTTGGACGAGTGAACCACACTGAGGTATTTTCTACAGTGATACTGAGTGATTTCCAACAATCTGCCTTAAATCATACATTTTTAGAAACAGCATGAGGAGAACATGTGGTTTAATGTATGCATAGCCACGTTCCAACATTCTATGAACCCAATATCCTCAATTTTTCGTTGCAGGTCCCCACTGAAACTTTGGACGAGTGAACCACACTGAGGTATTTTTTACTGTTATACTGACTGATTTCCAACAATCTGCCTTAAATCATACATTTTTAGAAACAGCATGAGGAGAACATGTGGTTTAATGTATGCATAGCCACGTTCCAACATTCTATGAACCCAATATCCTCAATTTTTCGTTGCAGGTCCCCACTGAAACTTTGGACGAGTGAACCACACTGAGGTATTGTTTACTCTGACACTCACTGATTTCCAACAATCTGCCTTAAATCATACATTTTTAGAAACAGCATGAGGAGAACATGTGGTTTAATGTATGCATAGCCACGTTCCAACATTCTATGAACCCAATATCCTCAATTTTTCGTTGCAGGTCCCCACTGAAACTTTGGACGAGTGAACCACACTGAGGTATTTTTACTGTGATACTGACTGATTTCCAACAATCTGCCTTAAATCATACATTTTTAGAAACAGCATGAGGAGAACATGTGGTTTAATGTATGCATAGCCACGTTCCAACATTCTATGAACCCAATATCCTCAATTTTTCGTTGCAGGTCCCCACTGAAACTTTGGACGAGTGAACCACACTGAGGTATTTTATACTGTGATACTGACTGATTTCCAACAATCTGCCTTAAATCATACATTTTTAGAAACAGCATGAGGAGAACATGTGGTTTAATGTATGCATAGCCACGTTCCAACATTCTATGAACCCAATATCCTCAATTTTTCGTTGCAGGTCCCCACTGAAACTTTGGACGAGTGAACCACACTGAGGTAATTTTTACTGTGATACTGACTGATTTCCAACAATCTGCCTTAAATCATACATTTTTAGAAACAGCATGAGGAGAACATGTGGTTTAATGTATGCATAGCCACGTTCCAACATTCTATGAACCCAATATCCTCAATTTTTCGTTGCAGGTCCCCACTGAAACTTTGGACGAGTGAACCACACTGAGGTATTTTCTACTGTGATACTGACTGATTTCCAACAATCTGCCTTAAATCATACATTTTTAGAAACAGCATGAGGAGAACATGTGGTTTAATGTATGCATAGCCACGTTCCAACATTCTATGAACCCAATATCCTCAATTTTTCGTTGCAGGTCCCCACTGAAACTTTGGACGAGTGAACCACACTGAGGTATTTTTTAGTGTGATACTGACTGATTTCCAACAATCTGACTTAAATCATACATTTTTAGAAACAGCATGAGGAGAACATGTGGTTTAATGTATGCATAGCCACGTTCCAACATTCTATGAACCCAATATCCTCAATTTTTCGTTGCAGGTCCCCACTGAAACTTTGGACGAGTGAACCACACTGAGGTATTTTTTACTCTGATACTGACTGATTTCCAACAATCTGCCTTAAATCATACATTTTTAGAAACAGCATGAGGAGAACATGTGGTTTAATGTATGCATAGCCACGTTCCAACATTCTATGAACCCAATATCCTCAATTTTTCGTTGCAGGTCCCCACTGAAACTTTGGACGAGTGAACCACACTGAGGTATTTTTACTGTGATACTGAGTGATTTCCAACAATCTGCCTTAAATCATACATTTTTAGAAACAGCATGAGGAGAACATGTGGTTTAATGTATGCATAGCCACGTTCCAACATTCTATGAACCCAATATCCTCAATTTTTCGTTGCAGGTCCCCACTGAAACTTTGGGACGAGTGAACCACACTGAGGTATTTTGTACTGTGATACTGACTGATTTCCAACAATCTGCCTTAAATCATACATTTTTAGAAACAGCATGAGGAGAACATGTGGTTTAATGTATGCATAGCCACGTTCCAACATTCTATGAACCCAATATCCTCAATTTTTCGTTGCAGGTCCCCCACTGAAACTTTGGACGAGTGAACCACACTGAGGTATTTTTTACTGTTATACTGACTGATTTCCAACAATCTGCCTTAAATCATACATTTTTAGAAACAGCATGAGGAGAACATGTGGTTTAATGTATGCATAGCCACGTTCCAACATTCTATGAACCCAATATCCTCAATTTTTCGTTGCAGGTCCCCACTGAAACTTTGGACGAGTGAACCACACTGAGGTATTTTTTACTGTGATACTGACTGATTTCCAACAATCTGCCTTAAATCATACATTTTTAGAAACAGCATGAGGAGAACATGTGGTTTAATGTATGCATAGCCACGTTCCAACATTCTATGAACCCAATATCCTCAATTTTTCGTTGCAGGTCCCCACTGAAACTTTGGACGAGTGAACCACACTGACGTATTTTTTACTGTGATACTGACTGATTTCCAACAATCTGCCTTAAATCATACATTTTTAGAAACAGCATGAGGAGAACATGTGGTTTAATGTATGCATAGCCACGTTCCAACATTCTATGAACCCAATATCCTCAATTTTTCGTTGCAGGTCCCCACTGAAACTTTGGACGAGTGAACCACACTGAGGTATTTTTACTGTGATACTTACTGATTTCCAACAATCTGCCTTAAATCATACATTTTTAGAAACAGCATGAGGAGAACATGTGGTTTAATGTATGCATAGCCACGTTCCAACATTCTATGAACCCAATATCCTCAATTTTTCGTTGCAGGTCCCCACTGAAACTTTGACGAGTGAACCACACTGAGGTATTTTTTACTGTGATACTGACTGATTTCCAACAATCTGCCTTAAATCATACATTTTTAGAAACAGCATGAGGAGAACATGTGGTTTAATGTATGCATAGCCACGTTCCAACATTCTATGAACCCAATATCCTCAATTTTTCGTTGCAGGTCCCCACTGAAACTTTGGACGAGTGAACCACACTGAGGTATTTTCTACTGTGATACTGACTGATTTCCAACAATCTGCCTTAAATCATACATTTTTAGAAACAGCATGAGGAGAACATGTGGTTTAATGTATGCATAGCCACGTTCCAACATTCTATGAACCCAATATCCTCAATTTTTCGTTGCAGGTCCCCACTGAAACTTTGGACGAGTGAACCACACTGAGGTCTTTTTTACTGTGATACTGACTGATTTCCAACAATCTGCCTTAAATCATACATTTTTAGAAACAGCATGAGGAGAACATGTGGTTTAATGTATGCATAGCCACGTTCCAACATTCTATGAACCCAATATCCTCAATTTTTCGTTGCAGGTCCCCACTGAAACTTTGGGAGAGTGAACCACACTGAGGTATTTTCTACTGTGATACTGACCGATTTCCAACAATCTGCCTTAAATCATACATTTTTAGAAACAGCATGAGGAGAACATGTGGTTTAATGTATGCATAGCCACGTTCCAACATTCTATGAACCCAATATCCTCAATTTTTCGTTGCAGGTCCCCACTGAAACTTTGGGACGAGTGAACCACACTGAGGTATTTTTACTGTGATACTGACTGATTTCCAACAATCTGCCTTAAATCATACATTTTTAGAAACAGCATGAGGAGAACATGTGGTTTAATGTATGCATAGCCACGTTCCAACATTCTATGAACCCAATATCCTCAATTTTTCGTTGCAGGTCCCCACTGAAACTTTGGACGAGTGAACCACACTGAGGTATTATTTACTGTAAACTGACTGATTTCCAACAATCTGCCTTAAATCATACATTTTTAGAAACAGCATGAGGAGAACATGTGGTTTAATGTATGCATAGCCACGTTCCAACATTCTATGAACCCAATATCCTCAATTTTTCGTTGCAGGTCCCCACTGAAACTTTGGACGAGTGAACCACACTGAGGTATTTTCTACTGTGATACTGACTGATTTCCAACAATCTGCCTTAAATCATACATTTTTAGAAACAGCATGAGGAGAACATGTGGTTTAATGTATGCATAGCCACGTTCCAACATTCTATGAACCCAATATCCTCAATTTTTCGTTGCAGGTCCCCACTGAAACTTTGGACGAGTGAAACAACCTGAGGTATTTTTTACTGTGATACTGACTGATTTCCAACAATCTGCCTTAAATCATACATTTTTAGAAACAGCATGAGGAGAACATGTGGTTTAATGTATGCATAGCCACGTTCCAACATTCTATGAACCCAATATCCTCAATTTTTCGTTGCAGGTCCCCACTGAAACTTTGGACGAGTGAACCACACTGAGGTATTTTCTACTGTGATACTGACTGATTTCCAACAATCTGCCTTAAATCATACATTTTTAGAAACAGCATGAGGAGAACATGTGGTTTAATGTATGCATAGCCACGTTCCAACATTCTATGAACCCAATATCCTCAATTTTTCGTTGCAGGTCCCCACTGAAACTTTGGACGAGTGAACCACACTGAGGTATTTTTTACTCTGATACTGACTGATTTCCAACAATCTGCCTTAAATCATACATTTTTAGAAACAGCATGAGGAGAACATGTGGTTTAATGTATGCATAGCCACGTTCCAACATTCTATGAACCCAATATCCTCAATTTTTCGTTGCAGGTCCCCACTGAAACTTTGGACGAGTGAACCACACTGAGGTATTTTCTACTGTGATACTGACTGATTTCCAACAATCTGCCTTAAATCATACATTTTTAGAAACAGCATGAGGAGAACATGTGGTTTAATGTATGCATAGCCACGTTCCAACATTCTATGAACCCAATATCCTCAATTTTTCGTTGCAGGTCCCCACTGAAACTTTGGACGAGTGAACCACACTGAGGTATTTTTTACTGTGAGACTGAGTGATTTCCAACAATCTGCCTTAAATCATACATTTTTAGAAACAGCATGAGGAGAACATGTGGTTTAATGTATGCATAGCCACGTTCCAACATTCTATGAACCCAATATCCTCAATTTTTCGTTGCAGGTCCCCACTGAAACTTTGGACGAGTGAACCACACTGAGGTATTTTTACTGTGATACTGACTGATTTCCAACAATCTGCCTTAAATCATACATTTTTAGAAACAGCATGAGGAGAACATGTGGTTTAATGTATGCATAGCCACGTTCCAACATTCTATGAACCCAATATCCTCAATTTTTCGTTGCAGGTCCCCACTGAAACTTTGGACGAGTGAACCACACTGAGGTATTTTCTACAGTGATACTGACTGATTTCCAACAATCTGCCTTAAATCATACATTTTTAGAAACAGCATGAGGAGAACATGTGGTTTAATGTATGCATAGCCACGTTCCAACATTCTATGAACCCAATATCCTCAATTTTTCGTTGCAGGTCCCCACTGAAACTTTGGACGAGTGAACCACACTGAGGTATTTTTTACTGTGATACTGACTGATTTCCAACAATCTGCCTTAAATCATACATTTTTAGAAACAGCATGAGGAGAACATGTGGTTTAATGTATGCATAGCCACGTTCCAACATTCTATGAACCCAATATCCTCAATTTTTCGTTGCAGGTCCCCACTGAAACTTTGGACGAGTGAACCACACTGAGGTATTTTTACTGTGATACTGACTGATTTCCAACAATCTGCCTTAAATCATACATTTTTAGAAACAGCATGAGGAGAACATGTGGTTTAATGTATGCATAGCCACGTTCCAACATTCTATGAACCCAATATCCTCAATTTTTCGTTGCAGGTCCCCACTGAAACTTTGGGACGAGTGAACCACACTGAGGTATTTTCTACTGTGATATACTGACTGATTTCCAACAATCTGCCTTAAATCATACATTTTTAGAAACAGCATGAGGAGAACATGTGGTTTAATGTATGCATAGCCACGTTCCAACATTCTATGAACCCAATATCCTCAATTTTTCGTTGCAGGTCCCCCATGAAACTTTGGACGAGTGAAACCACACTGAGGTATTTTTACTGTGATACTGACTGATTTCCAACAATCTGCCTTAAATCATACATTTTTAGAAACAGCATGAGGAGAACATGTGGTTTAATGTATGCATAGCCACGTTCCAACATTCTATGAACCCAATATCCTCAATTTTTCGTTGCAGGTCCCCACTGAAACTTTGGACGAGTGAACCACACTGAGGTATTTTGTACTGTGATACTGACTGATTTCCAACAATCTGCCTTAAATCATACATTTTTAGAAACAGCATGAGGAGAACATGTGGTTTAATGTATGCATAGCCACGTTCCAACATTCTATGAACCCAATATCCTCAATTTTTCGTTGCAGGTCCCCACTGAAACTTTGGACGAGTGAACCACACTGAGGAATTTGTTAATATAAGACTGACTGATTTCCAACAATCTGCCTTAAATCATACATTTTTAGAAACAGCATGAGGAGAACATGTGGTTTAATGTATGCATAGCCACGTTCCAACATTCTATGAACCCAATATCCTCAATTTTTCGTTGCAGGTCCCCACTGAAACTTTGGACGAGTGAACCACACTGAGGTATTTTTTACTCTGAAACTGACTGATTTCCAACAATCTGCCTTAAATCATACATTTTTAGAAACAGCATGAGGAGAACATGTGGTTTAATGTATGCATAGCCACGTTCCAACATTCTATGAACCCAATATCCTCAATTTTTCGTTGCAGGTCCCCACTGAAACTATGGACGAGTGAACCACACTGAGGTATATTATACTATTAAACTGACTGATTTCCAACAATCTGCCTTAAATCATACATTTTTAGAAACAGCATGAGGAGAACATGTGGTTTAATGTATGCATAGCCACGTTCCAACATTCTATGAACCCAATATCCTCAATTTTTCGTTGCAGGTCCCCACTGAAACTTTGGACGAGTGAACCACACTGAGGTATTTTCTATTGTGATACTGACTTATTTCCAACAATCTGCCTTAAATCATACATTTTTAGAAACAGCATGAGGAGAACATGTGGTTTAATGTATGCATAGCCACGTTCCAACATTCTATGAACCCAATATCCTCAATTTTTCGTTGCAGGTCCCCACTGAAACTTTGGACGAGTGAACCACACTGAGGTATTTTTTACTATTACAAAGGGTGATTTCCAACAATCTGCCTTAAATCATACATTTTTAGAAACAGCATGAGGAGAACATGTGGTTTAATGTATGCATAGCCACGTTCCAACATTCTATGAACCCAATATCATCATTTTTTCGTTGCAGGTCCCCACTGAAACATTGGGACGAGCGAACCACCGTGAGGTATCTTCTACTGTGATACTGACTGATTTCCAACAATCTGCCTTAAATCATACATTTTTAGAAACAGCATGAGGAGAACATGTGGTTTAATGTATGCATAGCCACGTTCCAACATTCTATGAACCCAATATCCTCAATTTTTCGTTGCAGGTCCCCACTGAAACTTTGGACGAGTGAACCACACTGAGGTATTTTTTCATATGATACTGACTGATTTCCAACAATCTGCCTTAAATCATACATTTTTAGAAACAGCATGAGGAGAACATGTGGTTTAATGTATGCATAGCCACGTTCCAACATTCTATGAACCCAATATCCTCAATTTTTCGTTGCAGGTCCCCACTGAAACTTTGGACGAGTGAACCACACTGAGGTATTTTTACTGTGATACTGACTGATTTCCAACAATCTGCCTTAAATCATACATTTTTAGAAACAGCATGAGGAGAACATGTGGTTTAATGTATGCATAGCCACGTTCCAACATTCTATGAACCCAATATCCTCAATTTTTCGTTGCAGGTCCCCACTGAAACTTTGGACGAGTGAACCACACTGAGGTATTTTCTACTGTGATACTGACTGATTTCCAACAATCTGCCTTAAATCATACATTTTTAGAAACAGCATGAGGAGAACATGTGGTTTAATGTATGCATAGCCACGTTCCAACATTCTATGAACCCAATATCCTCAATTTTTCGTTGCAGGTCCCCCACTGAAACTTTGGACGAGTGAACCACACTGAGGTATTTTTACTACTGATATACTGACTGATTTCCAACAATCTGCCTTAAATCATACATTTTTAGAAACAGCATGAGGAGAACATGTGGTTTAATGTATGCATAGCCACGTTCCAACATTCTATGAACCCAATATCCTCAATTTTTCGTTGCAGGTCCCCACTGAAACTTTGGACGAGTGAACCACACTGAGGTATTTTCTACTGTGATACTGAGTGATTTCCAACAATCTGCCTTAAATCATACATTTTTAGAAACAGCATGAGGAGAACATGTGGTTTAATGTATGCATAGCCACGTTCCAACATTCTATGAACCCAATATCCTCAATTTTTCGTTGTTGCAGGTCCCCCACTGAAACTTTGGGACGAGTGAACTACACTGAGGTATTTTCTACTCTGATACTGAGTGATTTCCAACAATCTGCCTTAAATCATACATTTTTAGAAACAGCATGAGGAGAACATGTGGTTTAATGTATGCATAGCCACGTTCCAAACATTCTATGAACCCAATATCCTCAATTTTTCGTTGCAGGTCCCCACTGAAACTTTGGACGAGTGAACCACACTGAGGTATTTTCTACTGTGATACTGACTGATTTCCAACAATCTGCCTTAAATCATACATTTTTAGAAACAGCATGAGGAGAACATGTGGTTTAATGTATGCATAGCCACGTTCCAACATTCTATGAACCCAATATCCTCAATTTTTCGTTGCAGGTCCCCACTGAAACTTTGGACGAGTGAAACACAATGAGGTAATTTGTACTGTGATACTGACTGATTTCCAACAATCTGCCTTAAATCATACATTTTTAGAAACAGCATGAGGAGAACATGTGGTTTAATGTATGCATAGCCACGTTCCAACATTCTATGAACCCAATATCCTCAATTTTTCGTTGCAGGTCCCCACTGAAACTTTGGACGAGTGAACCACACTGAGGTATATAATTATTTGACACTGAGTGATTTCCAACAATCTGCCTTAAATCATACATTTTTAGAAACAGCATGAGGAGAACATGTGGTTTAATGTATGCATAGCCACGTTCCAACATTCTATGAACCCAATATCCTCAATTTTTCGTTGCAGGTCCCCACTGAAACTTTGGACGAGTGAACCACACTGAGGTATTTTCTACTGTGATACTGACTGATTTCCAACAATCTGCCTTAAATCATACATTTTTAGAAACAGCATGAGGAGAACATGTGGTTTAATGTATGCATAGCCACGTTCCAACATTCTATGAACCCAATATCCTCAATTTTTCGTTGCAGGTCCCCACTGAAACTTTGGACGAGTGAACCACACTGAGGTATTTTTACTGTGATACTGACTGATTTCCCCAACAATCTGCCTTAAATCATACATTTTTAGAAACAGCATGAGGAGAACATGTGGTTTAATGTATGCATAGCCACGTTCCAACATTCTATGAACCCAATATCCTCAATTTTTCGTTGCAGGTCCCCACTGAAACTTTGGACGAGTGAACCACACTGAGGTATTTTCTTCTGTGATACTGAGTGATTTCCAACAATCTGCCTTAAATCATACATTTTTAGAAACAGCATGAGGAGAACATGTGGTTTAATGTATGCATAGCCACGTTCCAACATTCTATGAACCCAATATCCTCAATTTTTCGTTGCAGGTCCCCACTGAAACTTTGGACGAGTGAACCACACTGAGGTATTTTCTACTGCGATAGTGACTGATTTCCAACAATCTGCCTTAAATCATACATTTTTAGAAACAGCATGAGGAGAACATGTGGTTTAATGTATGCATAGCCACGTTCCAACATTCTATGAACCCAATATCCTCAATTTTTCGTTGCAGGTCCCCACTGAAACTTTGGACGAGTGAACCACACTGAGGTATTTTTTACTGTGATACTGACTGATTTCCAACAATCTGCCTTAAATCATACATTTTTAGAAACAGCATGAGGAGAACATGTGGTTTAATGTATGCATAGCCACGTTCCAACATTCTATGAACCCAATATCCTCAATTTTTCGTTGCAGGTCCCCACTGAAACTTTGGACGAGTGAACCACACTGAGGTATTTTCTAATTTGATAGTGTTTGATTTCCAACAATCTGCCTTAAATCATACATTTTTAGAAACAGCATGAGGAGAACATGTGGTTTAATGTATGCATAGCCACGTTCCAACATTCTATGAACCCAATATCCTCAATTTTTCGTTGCAGGTCCCCACTGAAACTTTGGACGAGTGAACCACACTGAGGTATTTTTTACTACTGTGATACTGACTGATTTCCAACAATCTGCCTTAAATCATACATTTTTAGAAACAGCATGAGGAGAACATGTGGTTTAATGTATGCATAGCCACGTTCCAACATTCTATGAACCCAATATCCTCAATTTTTCGTTGCAGGTCCCCACTGAAACTTTGGACGAGTGAACCACACTGAGGTATTTTTTACTGTGATACTTTCTGATTTCCAACAATCTGCCTTAAATCATACATTTTTAGAAACAGCATGAGGAGAACATGTGGTTTAATGTATGCATAGCCACGTTCCAACATTCTATGAACCCAATATCCTCAATTTTTCGTTGCAGGTCCCCACTGAAACTTTGGACGAGTGAACCACACTGAGGTATTTTTACTGTGATACTGACTGATTTCCAACAATCTGCCTTAAATCATACATTTTTAGAAACAGCATGAGGAGAACATGTGGTTTAATGTATGCATAGCCACGTTCCAACATTCTATGAACCCAATATCCTCAATTTTTCGTTGCAGGTCCCCACTGAAACTTTGGACGAGTGAACCACACTGAGGTATTTTTTACTGTGATACTGACTGATTTCCAACAATCTGCCTTAAATCATACATTTTTAGAAACAGCATGAGGAGAACATGTGGTTTAATGTATGCATAGCCACGTTCCAACATTCTATGAACCCAATATCCTCAATTTTTCGTTGCAGGTCCCCACTGAAACTTTGGACGAGTGAACCACACTGAGGTATTTTTACTGTGATACTGACTGATTTCCAACAATCTGCCTTAAATCATACATTTTTAGAAACAGCATGAGGAGAACATGTGGTTTAATGTATGCATAGCCACGTTCCAACATTCTATGAACCCAATATCCTCAATTTTTCGTTGCAGGTCCCCACTGAAACTTTGGACGAGTGAACCACACTGAGGTATTTTTTACTGTGATACTGACTGATTTCCAACAATCTGCCTTAAATCATACATTTTTAGAAACAGCATGAGGAGAACATGTGGTTTAATGTATGCATAGCCACGTTCCAACATTCTATGAACCCAATATCCTCAATTTTTCGTTGCAGGTCCCCACTGAAACTTTGGACGAGTGAACCACACTGAGGTATTTTTACTGTGATACTGACTGATTTCCAACAATCTGCCTTAAATCATACATTTTTAGAAACAGCATGAGGAGAACATGTGGTTTAATGTATGCATAGCCACGTTCCAACATTCTATGAACCCAATATCCTCAATTTTTCGTTGCAGGTCCCCACTGAAACTTTGGACGAGTGAACCACACTGAGGTATTTTTTACTGTGAAACTGACTGATTTCCAACAATCTGCCTTAAATCATACATTTTTAGAAACAGCATGAGGAGAACATGTGGTTTAATGTATGCATAGCCACGTTCCAACATTCTATGAACCCAATATCCTCAATTTTTCGTTGCAGGTCCCCACTGAAACTTTGGACGAGTGAACCACACTGAGGTATTTTTTACTGTGATACTGACTGATTTCCAACAATCTGCCTTAAATCATACATTTTTAGAAACAGCATGAGGAGAACATGTGGTTTAATGTATGCATAGCCACGTTCCAACATTCTATGAACCCAATATCCTCAATTTTTCGTTGCAGGTCCCCACTGAAACTTTGGACGAGTGAACCACACTGAGGTATTTTCTACTGTGATAATGACTGATTTCCAACAATCTGCCTTAAATCATACATTTTTAGAAACAGCATGAGGAGAACATGTGGTTTAATGTATGCATAGCCACGTTCCAACATTCTATGAACCCAATATCCTCAATTTTTCGTTGCAGGTCCCCACTGAAACTTTGGACGAGTGAACCACACTGAGGAATGTTTTACTCTGTCACTGACTGATTTCCAACACTCTGCCTTAAATCATACATTTTTAGAAACAGCATGAGGAGAACATGTGGTTTAATGTATGCATAGCCACGTTCCAACATTCTATGAACCCAATATCCTCAATTTTTCGTTGCAGGTCCCCACTGAAACTTTGGACGAGTGAACCACACTGAGGTATTTTTTACTGTGATAGTGACTGATTTCCAACAATCTGCCTTAAATCATACATTTTTAGAAACAGCATGAGGAGAACATGTGGTTTAATGTATGCATAGCCACGTTCCAACATTCTATGAACCCAATATCCTCAATTTTTCGTTGCAGGTCCCCACTGAAACTTTGGACGAGTGAACCACACTGAGGTATTTTTACTGTGATACTGACTGATTTCCAACAATCTGCCTTAAATCATACATTTTTAGAAACAGCATGAGGAGAACATGTGGTTTAATGTATGCATAGCCACGTTCCAACATTCTATGAACCCAATATCCTCAATTTTTCGTTGCAGGTCCCCACTGAAACTTTGGACGAGTGAACCACACTGAGGTATTTTGTACTGTGATACTGACTGATTTCCAACAATCTGCCTTAAATCATACATTTTTAGAAACAGCATGAGGAGAACATGTGGTTTAATGTATGCATAGCCACGTTCCAACATTCTATGAACCCAATATCCTCAATTTTTCGTTGCAGGTCCCCACTGAAACTTTGGACGAGTGAACCACACTGAGGTATTTTGTACTGTGATACTGACTGATTTCCAACAATCTGCCTTAAATCATACATTTTTAGAAACAGCATGAGGAGAACATGTGGTTTAATGTATGCATAGCCACGTTCCAACATTCTATGAACCCAATATCCTCAATTTTTCGTTGCAGGTCCCCACTGAAACTTTGGACGAGTGAACCACACTGAGGTATTTTGTACTGTGATACTGACTGATTTCCAACAATCTGCCTTAAATCATACATTTTTAGAAACAGCATGAGGAGAACATGTGGTTTAATGTATGCATAGCCACGTTCCAACATTCTATGAACCCAATATCCTCAATTTTTCGTTGCAGGTCCCCACTGAAACTTTGGACGAGTGAACCACACTGAGGTATTTTTACTGTGATACTGACTGATTTCCAACAATCTGCCTTAAATCATACATTTTTAGAAACAGCATGAGGAGAACATGTGGTTTAATGTATGCATAGCCACGTTCCAACATTCTATGAACCCAATATCCTCAATTTTTCGTTGCAGGTCCCCACTGAAACTTTGGACGAGTGAACCACACTGAGGTATTTTTACTGTGATACTGACTGATTTCCAACAATCTGCCTTAAATCATACATTTTTAGAAACAGCATGAGGAGAACATGTGGTTTAATGTATGCATAGCCACGTTCCAACATTCTATGAACCCAATATCCTCAATTTTTCGTTGCAGGTCCCCACTGAAACTTTGGACGAGTGAACCACACTGAGGTATTTTCATCTGTGATAGTGACTGATTTCCAACAATCTGCCTTAAATCATACATTTTTAGAAACAGCATGAGGAGAACATGTGGTTTAATGTATGCATAGCCACGTTCCAACATTCTATGAACCCAATATCCTCAATTTTTCGTTGCAGGTCCCCACTGAAACTTTGGACGAGTGAACCACACTGAGGTATTTTTTACTACTGTGATACTGAGTGATTTCCAACAATCTGCCTTAAATCATACATTTTTAGAAACAGCATGAGGAGAACATGTGGTTTAATGTATGCATAGCCACGTTCCAACATTCTATGA